>SNQJ01S0284787.1:0-11027 GCA_010110895.2 Picea sitchensis | reverse complement strand
ATCCATGTGTTTTGTCTTCTGATGATTCATTGGATTATGAATAAGCTCAATGGTACTCAATTCATTGGATTATGAATAAGCTCAATGGTACCTTAATTGTCGCTCATCACTGCAATTTCTTATTAACTAAACAATCAAGTGTTACATAAATTGTCAACCTGTAAGCTCGTTTATTTCAAAGGGAAATTTCAAATTACCACCTGTATTTTTATCCTCAATCTCAAAAGAAATCTAGAGTTGCAGTAAAATTATTACATTAATCACATCTTTCCTTGAACAGACTGAAGTTCTACTTTGAATTACAGAAAATAAATCTATCTATTGCAGAGTTCGAGGTTTAAGTAAATAATTATCAGAAGAATCCTGGATTACATTAAAAAGAACAACAACCTAGGGAAAAGAAATCTTTCAGGATACTACAAGGAAGACTAACTATTCTGTAACAGAGAATCATGACCCTATTCCCAAGCAAGAATCTCAGCACCTGTTTCTGATTAACACACTTTCATGAACTCTTCCATTACTAATCAAAATGATTGACATGTACCGAAGGCTAACTATATTATAACAAAGAACAAGACCCTTTATTCTGCAAGCCAGAATCTTCAACACCTGTCTCTGATTATCACATCTTCATAAAATCATTACCAATCAAAATGATTGACATGTATTGAAGGCTAACTATCTTATAACAGAGAACATGACCCCATTCCCCAGGCAGAATCTTCAACACCTGTCTTTGATTATCACACTTTCATAAATTCATCAAGCAGAATTATCAATCAGAATGATTAACAGTTACACAAGCATGAATTCGCATGAAAACAATGTAAACAATCAGTAAAGTAGAGCTTTCCAACAAAACAAAGTCTAGCAGTTGTTTTCAGAAAAACAAAGTTTAACTGGCTAAGTGAAAAAAAACACTAACACACTACATAAACTAATCGGTGAATCTTGTGAAGAAGCAGGCCCCTTCTCACAAGATTCCCTAAGAATGGAAATGAACTAAGAAGAAATGCTCTAATAATCTTTTATTCATCCGTCAATTGTATCATGTTACAATGTCTGAAGTGAACACGTCCTTGTCTGTAATTCCTTTCTTAGCCAAAAATTTCCTTTCTAATGATGATTTCCTCTTATTTAAAGAGGATAATCCTCTCAATACAATTGATCATCAAATTACATGTGCACATATGAATCCTATTCTTAGTCAGATCTAATCTTCTATGCTGGAATAGGATATTCTGATCTCCGTAGCAAAACATATTACAATAGTTGGAATGGTGTTGGGTAAGGTGTAGCTGTTGCGGCCAATGTAACAACTTATTTATTTATCTTCTTTATTACTGCTGTTGTATACTGCTTCAACATCACAAATCACAGACTGTTTCATGGATTTGTGTTCTGACTGTTTTAGCAACGTGGTCTCAAGCAACAATGATGGTTGGTGCTAGCTTAAGGTACAACTATTGCGGCTATTGTAACAACTCCTTCTTGTTACTTTTTTGTGAATTTTTGTTCCAGCATCGCAGATCACAGACTGTTTCAGCAACGAGATTTGCGTGCTGTTGACTGTTTCAGCAACGGGTCTTCAAGCAACAACAATAATCTGTAGTTCAAACTGTTTCTGCAACTATATGTTTCTGATTGATGGTTGGCATGAGAGTAATGTAAAATTACACATAAAACAAATTAAACATATAGCAAAGAGAAGAAATGATATATACCTTTGGAAGATAGGTTAAGGTGATAATGTAAGCTTTAAATGAGTGGAAAAAGGATGTAAATGGTAGCAAAAAGTGTGAACAAAGGTACATTATAGGGTCCTAACATCCTCCCCAATTTAAAAGGTTGCATGTCCTCAGGTAACTTCAATCTGAATCAAAATCAAGATACCAACTCTGAGCGTGCAAATTACTTAAACAGTAGCTTGGAAAAAGCATCTGTTGGACTAACTTGAACGCTTTTGTAGCCTTCGCTGCTTTCGATGTGTCAACCTTCTGGCAAATTATGATGAACTTGATATTTCTGTTGGCATCCACAGAATAGGAAAATGGAACTGATAACCTATCCATCTTTCAACACATTATTGAACACATTTGATGTAGCTAGGTACTCGGGATATTGCTATCTCAAGATTGGTAAGACTAAAGGGATTGTGCTCCTAACTTTTCTCAAAAGATTGTTGCCAAAACATGTTATTTGATTTTAGGGAATCAGTCTCTGTGGATTTAATAAGTTGTTGGCAATCTTGAAGTATTGTTGTCTGTAGTTGTCGAATATATTGAATCATCCCCTGGTTTCTTCAAAAAATTGATAATACTCTGCAACAAAGGTGGCAACATTCTGTGGTTCTAGCCGTATCCAGAGGAGTCGGTTATCCTCGTTATGCCTGGCAGCTAGGAAGTCATTCTGCCATGTAATCTGATTGTTAAGGAAGGAGGTGAGTGCCCGAATTTGGATATCACCAACAAGAGGGTTAAGGTTGTTGCCGGTTCTCGGGGGATGGCCTCATTATGAAGATATCCCTCACATAGGAGGTGTTGATCAATAGCAGAGGCTTCTGCAAAAGTTCCAACAAAATCTACTGGATTTAACACAGCATGGGGTCTGCCTTCTTTGAATGATTTAATTTGAAAATGTAAGTCATTCCCATGAGGAAAAGAGAGTAATTGAGGATGGTTTCCTTCCAGCCAACACTTTTTGTGCCAAGTCAAACATCAGGAGCAATTTGCCTTTAGCTCTTTATTCTTGCTTCTTATGGGCACGATATTTTTGGCGTGTTTGCTCCAAAGCTTCCCAGTTTGAATAGATGTGGTTTAGCCAAAATAGTCTGTGCTCCTGCAGGCTTTTTGTCCTGTGTAACATCATACTCTCTTTTTCCATTTGTCCATTATTGCTTGCTCATCCCATGGTTGAGTTTGTGTTTCAGCATCTCAAGTGATAGGCTAAGGTAGGGTCCAAGTGGCTCATTTCACAAGAGTATGGGTGTTGATCTTGCTAGGAGGGGCAAATTCATCAATAGGCAGTGTTTGGACCAAATTTATTAATAAAAAACAGGGGCTTTAGATGTAGTAGTTGTTGTAGGCTAGGGTTCATTTTGAATTTTGGAAGGTCCTAGTAGTTCTTGTGTAACAATAGGGCATTCCTCTTTTTTAACTACAAAAGTCGTAGGTGCAGGGGAAGCCCAGGCATTGGAATTTGAGTTACTTTGTAGCCCGCTTGATAATCAATGTCCCCACATTGATTGCACATATACTCTCTACACTGATTCTCTTTGTATTTTCCTTCATCAAGTGGTCGCTATGCGAGCTAGGGTATATAATTTAAGTTCCTTGTCGTAGGCTTCCCTTACCATTACTAGCTCTTGCTTGTAGGCTCCCAGTTCAGACCTTAGGAACTCATTTTCTGTAAGACAGCCATTGTTGGTTCTGGTTTTTGATATTTAATGGGTGTATTAAGAGAGGTGACTGGTTCTTGTGTAACAGTCACAACCGCAATAGCTGGTTCTATGGAGAAGCTATAGGATCAACAACTGATTCTTTGTGTTTCAGCTCTTGATGTAAATAAAGCAGTGTTGCGGCACCCTGGGCATCTAATTATTGTATTTCAGTAACAACATCAACAACTAGTTCTTGTGTTTTAGCTAAAGCTGGTCTGCACAACCATAACTGGTTCTTTGTGTTTCAACTACCAGCCGAGTAGTTGGTTCTTTATGTTTCAAATCCACTGGATGAGTAGATGGTTCGTGTTTCAGCTTACTGGATGAGTGTACTGGTTATTGTATTATATAGCTACCGGATGAGTAGCTGGTTCTGTGTTTTAACTACTTGATTTAAAGAGAATGATGTCACAGTAATACTGGGCCCTGGTTCTTGTGTTTCAGTGCCCAAGGGTGGAAGACAGGTGTACCATGGAATTTGGGAGGGTAGAAATGTACGGGCTTTTAGCAAGATGGGTTGGGGGTTTCGGGCAGTGGCAGTAGTGGCTTCCCTGTTGAGGTCTCATTCATTTTCTTTGTAAAAAGGAGGGAAATGAGGAATTTGTTTTTCTTTGTGTGTGTGGGTTTTCCTCAATGATGGGTAGGGAGAGGCTATCCGGTTCAATCACCGCGATAAGGAACAAAAGAGTAGATGATTTTGGTAAGTTGTGGGGCAGGCTTGGTATGGTAGGAGGGTTAATTGGATCACTCAATCAGATGATTTTTGGGTATTTCCGAAGGGCTTGGAAGGTTTTGTGGTTGATGTTCCTAAAGATTTCGTGTGGATGTTGAACAACTCTTGAGGGTCTATGGGTGGGCTGTTTAGGGAGGGTTTTGTTGGAAAACTTTTTGAGATCAGAAGGATGCAGACTATGATGGGCGAGGGAAAAGGGATGATTTTTGTACTTTTAAAAATAATGACATATTTCCCAAGACATCCGAGTAGATAGTAAGGAATTTTCACCAATTTAGCATGTCGTAAATGAGACAAAAAAACAAAATCATACTGGTAGACTACCCGGTATCGACCTTCATTGTGTGAGTAGTGCTTCTGACAAAAATCAGAATCCTTAAGCCAAGGAGGCGGGAACAAGCTAAGTCGAACACCCCGGCCTTTAGGCTCAATTTGTTCTCCGGGCAAGAGAAAATCCTGCCGGGCATTAAGGATAATGTGTTTGCGGCCGAACCAATGGCTGAACCAACTAATGCCGCTGATGTGGAGACCCAAACCATACTCATATTTCCATCTCCGGTGGATCTAGAATCCAACCCCTTGAAAAATGGAATAATCTTCCTGAAGATTTTGAGCAAATTGAAGAACCCGTTGTAGATCAAATCCCTATAGCCTCTGAAAATAACCCATCCAACCTACCTGCTGAAAGATTTGATAACCTACTGGATAATGATCTAATGTGGTTGTCGGGTGGGTTTGTATCGAGCAACGGTGGCCTCCCATAGCCAATATCCTTTAAAACGCCAGAGAGCCAAGTAACAACTTCTATGCAAGGTGAGTTTTTCGGGTGAAGGCACGCAAATGGTGGTGAAAACAAACAAAATGATGGGTAAAAGAAATGACTACAGAGTCTATTTTGTGTGAAATGATGGCATAAGATTGCGATATTTCCCCCCAAGTACCTGATAAAATAGTGGTTTTAAGTGAATGATAATAATGAGTTGGGATCTTCTCTCTAATAGCCATAGTTTAATTGTATTTATTATTATAAAGTTTACATACCTCATTCTACCTTTGATTCGCACTTAAAACAACATAGTGGCCCGTCCATAGCTCTGCTAAAGAATCCATGGGAGAGACTTTGGATTTATTAGAGAAATTGTATCAAGTGGTCGGTTTTAGTTATGAGAGTGGTCATGGAATACGCAAAATGTAAGAGAGATAAAGAGTCAAGTAGATGTTTTCTATTGACAGGAATGTCAAAGTGGTGTTTCAAAGAACAAAAGAAAGAAAATAAAAATGTTTGGTCAAGAGCTATGTTTAACAATGGAAAATACTAATCAAGAGTGGTGTTTTAGCAATGGCAAAATGTTGGCCGAAAGCGTTGGTGTTTCAACAATGGAGAAAAATGGAAAATATTGCTGAACAAATGGTGTTTTAGCAATGGGGAAAAGGGTGAAATATTGTTCAACAAAGGGTGTTTCAACAATGGGGAAGATGGAAAATGAGGAAAATGTTGTTGGAGAGTGATGTTTCAACAATGGGGAAAAGGCTTAAAATATTAATTTAATAAATGGTGTTTCAAAGAATGGAAGTAATAAATATTGTCGTAACGCTGGTGTTTCAAACAATGGGGAAAAGTACAACATTACCGAACAATGGCGTTTCAAAGAATGGGGGAAAAGCAATAAAATGAGGAAAATGTTTGTTGGAAAGTGATGAAGAAAGAGGGAGCAAAGGTTTCACAAAAATGAAACTTTGATATTCTTGAAGTAAGATCGCCCTTCCTCAGTAGGCCTTTTCTTTGATCAAGAATCTACAAAAGAATCAATTGTAACATGCTATTCCCTGACAAAGGATTATTAGTAAAATAAATCTAATCTAATACTAAAGGATTAAATTCGTATGAATTAATTCTCCTGTAATGAGGGGTAGGAGGGTCCTTTAAAAAGAGATAATGTGAGTCTCCCACACATGTGGCCTTAAAATCTTCTTTGAAAATAGGGCACTGGTAATGCATCTGAGCCGATGACCATTCACTAATAACGGCGTTTTAGGACAATAATCAGGAGGAGCTCTCATCGCTCCATTGGGAAAACAAGGTCCACTTCAGAAGGTCCGGCCATCTTGTATGTAGTTTCCCTGGGAATTCTTTAAACCGAGAATCATAAAGAAAGTTCACTACCTTTTGGAATTGCTTATGCTTGATGGTTTTGTCATGCCATTTGATCTCTTTGTTGTTGAATCATAGCTGTCTCCGATGAATGAAATCTAGTCTTTTTTCATCCAATTCATTAAGATGCAAGAATCTTTTTTGTTGGGCTTCATCCAAATTCACGCCAACTTGTACTGCAGTCCTGAAGGTTTTGATTTCAAATTCCATAGGAAAGCCAACACTCTTTCCATAAACTAATTCATAGGAGAATCCTCAGATATTTCTCCAGGTAGTTCTGTAAGTCCATAATGCTTCAGGGAGCCTGCAAGACCAATCCTTTCTATTTTCCTTCACCGCTTTTATTAGAATGGCTTCTATTACTTTATTTGTGCTTTCCAATCTCATCCATTGGCTTGGGGTGGTGAGCGGTGTAGTCATTCTATGATGAATATGATAGTTTTGAAGGGTGGATTTAAAACCGTGAGAAATGAAAGGAGGTCCCCCATCTATAACAAATTCTCTTGGCACTCCAAATCGGGATAAAGATGTTCCTCAAATAAAAAATCTAGAACCAGTTCTTCTGTAGCTCTATGGAGTGATTTAGCTTCCACCCATTTGGTCAGAGACACCTGATTGAGACCCATATTTGCATATTTAAAAAGTGAGGGCTAATAATACCCCATCCCAAGAATTTTATGTTCTATTCTCTTATCAACAAAATTCCCACCACAAGGGCCACTTTCATGACAGCTTTAGTAAATCATAAACCCTCATATTCTTAATGCACCTTCAGATTATCAAGTCCCCGTGGTGTGGAAGACACCCACTCATCCGCCTATAACCAGCACTTTGTTGAATGATTCTTCTCTCATGGGATAGGTGTGGTGGTAACTTCCCCGCAACCAAGTAGTTAGCAATATATTCATACCAATGCGTGAGGAGCGTGACATCGCAATTAGATATCTAATGAAAGGAATCATTCATCAGTATTATCATCGTGTGTTAACGAGAGAAAGGAAATCAACTTGTTTTCTTTTCCCCGTCTATCTACAATTGTAATTATCAAATTCTTGTAATAATAGTAACCATCCTCAAGTACCTAGCATTTGTGATAGGGTTTTTCATTAAATATTTGATAGATGAATGATCAGTATGGAAAGAGTAGAGTAGCAAGTGATGTAATGTCGAATTTATTAATAGCATAGATAATCATAAGAATTTTTGGTAATCAGAGGTTAAGTTCAATAGGACTCATATTCTTTGCTAATGAAGTAAATAACATAGCAGATGATTTTCTTCCTGTTCCAAGACAACTCCTATTGTAGTATCCTCAAGCACGTGAGGATATATGAAAGGGAAGTGTCCAATCAGTCCTCTTAGAATAGGAGTCAGAGATAACCGACATATGTTTGAGTGTATTAAATGCTTCCTGGCAACGATTAGTCCACTTGAATTCAACATTTTTTCATAAGTACCACAAATAGAGGAGAAGTATTTTGAATTTTTGATAAATCTTCTATAGTAACCAGATAATCCCAGGGAAACTTCAACCGCTTGGGTTTTGGGAATAAGAAGGTTTTTAATGACTTGTATCTTGGATGGATCCACTTGACTCCTTGAGATGAATAAAATGTCCAAGCACTACTCCTTCACCTCATCATCATATGACATTTTTCCTCGTGCTTAAGGAGAGTTGGGTTTGTATACATCGTTTAAGCACTCTCTCAAGGTTTTGTAGTGCTTCCTCAAAAGAGGCACCATAAGGTAAAATCATCCATAAAATTTCCATAGAGTCATTAATCATATCAAAAGAGATTCCTATAACTCATTTTGAAAGGTTGTTGGTGCATTACATAGTCCAAATGGGAGGACTTATAAGAAAAATTTCCCCATGGGCTAGTAAAAGGGGTCTTATCTTGGTCTTGGGGTGCAATTTTGATCCGATTATACATTGAAACCATCTAAAAGGGAGAAAATTTCTTCCTCGACAAACTATATAAACACTTCGATCAATGAATGGTAATGGAAAGTGATCTTTGAGTGGCTTTATTTAAGGCCTATAGTCCACACATACTCCATTTCCTGTTCTTTTTAGAACTATTACCAATGGGGGAAACCCATTCACTATCCAATATAGGATATATAAACCATGCACTAAGCAATTTTTGAAGTTCCTCCTTAAGAATTTCTTTTAAATTAGAGTTCATTCGTCGTTGAGATTGAAAGATCAGTCGACAATATTCCTTAATATATAGATATATGACGAGTACATAATTCAGGAAAGATTCCCCTCATATATGTATAGTCCCATGCTAATGCTTCCTTATATTCAAGAAGCAACTTCATTAATCGTTGTGTTTCAACATCTGTCGCTAGTTTATATTCAGTTTTTTGCTAGGTTCAATTTCTACGGGTATACTTTTAGAAGAGATGGTGGCTGATGTTTGAGGTGGCTTCGAAAGTTGGGCGTTTTTCTCAGTTATCTGACTCCAAAAGTGGAGTTAGTTGGTTATGAGTTTATGGATTCATGGAGGAAGGTTCACAAATAAATACTAATTACTTCATCCTTAGTGGCATCTTTAAGGCTTAAGGCTTGGCCGATAGTCAAGATAGGTTGAGTAGTTTGATCATCAAGTCCACCCATAAAGAATTGTCATTATTAATCAAGGGTAGAGTGAGGGTAGAGGGCAATGCTTAGTCTCATATCCGCTTGAAATTGTCATTGAACCAAATCTACAACTAATGAATGCATCAATAATGGCCAACTAGGGTCTTCCCAAGATTAGAGGGTGCCCCCCAACTTTGTTTTAGGTTGTAATACCAATAAAGTCGTACTGATAATTTCCTGTGGATTCAACTGAGCATGATTAGGCATTCAAATGAACTCTTCCACTTGATTTGTAGAACCGTCAACCAATTCTAGAATGGTTGCATTCCTGATTTCATTCCTTGTAACAGCTTGTGAGGTTTTACGAGTCACACATTGATAGCGGCATCTAAGTCTACCGGGACTCAAGGAATTATTATTTTTCCAATTTGCACTGAGATGGTAGGATGGCCGGGATCACCATATTTAACTGGGGGAGCTTTTCCTGACATTAGTAAAAGTGCATAAATAAACCCACACATGAACCGAGGATCTTTATTTTCCTACCGTGTTTCTTAACACAAATGTCTCGTATAGTTATGGAATAAATTGGTATGTCTCTTAGTACTTGTAATAGTGGAATTTTGACATAAAGATTTTGTAATTCCTCTAGAAGATTGAAAGAAGGTGGCTTAGGAGTTTTAGTCAAAGGTAAATGCTTAGGGAATGGTGGTTTCATTGTTTCAACAATGTTGTTGAGGATGATTGTACCTCTTCAGTACATCGTGGCTTTTTTATTTCTTCTTTATTGGATTCAGAAGAGGTAACATCATCAATGATATAGTTCTACTATTTTCCCATCATAAATGAATATCATTGTAATATGTGGGAAGAGAGAGTATATGTTGGTTTTGAATATCAATGCACTGCATAACCTTATTATTGGGGTTAGGGTTAGGTTGTACAGGCCAGTCTCATCATTTGATTGTTCGGTGGAGTAACTGATGGTAAAGAGAGTGGTTGTATTACCAGGATTGAGGTAATTACCTAAATGGGGGTTTCACATCTCCAATTTGATTCCATCATTGGTTACAGGTTGTTGTTGTGGAGGCCAAGGAGTCCACATTGTTGATCTACAAAGGGAGGGTTATTTGTTGCATGGGTGGGTAATTCATTTGATTGAGGGGTGGGTATTGCATTTGATTATAGAGGGGGTAATTTTCATTTGATTAAAGAAGGATAGTTATTCCAAAAATTAGAATATGTAAATGGCACATTAGGATTCATACCTTGTCTCCGCAAGCAATGCCATTGCCTTCTCTATGTCAATAGATATACAGCTTCAACTTCTTCATTAGTTGGTTGTAATGTCAGCTTTGATTCCTGTAAAGAAGGGCATTGTTGAGTTTCATGATCCATATCACAAATGCATGCAGATTGGATTTTTTTTCAATGGGCATTCCCTTCATGGGAGCTTATCTTTTCATTTGGAACAAAATATGGATAGAGCTGCTTCTTCTTCGGTTTGTTTCTTTTGAATCTACAAGGCATCAATTTGTGAAGCAAAAGAGATTAACATTTCAGTTTTAAAACCCTCAAGTAAATTACCTATTTCAGCTCTTGTTGCTCCTCCATTGATGATTTTGACTTTGAAAATGTGGTATCCTCGGCCATTGATCTATTCCTTTTAGCTCCTCTTGAACATCTTTTTACATAGGTTAACAATTTCATGATATGATTCTTTAGATATGTCCCATTTTCCAAGCATATTCAAGATATCTAGACACCCATCCCTTACTCCTTTAGTAATATTGTTTTAAGAATATCTTCACAACGTAAGGACTGATCTTTGTAGATTACATCAGAAGCCTTTCTACACAGTCCTCCAAATTTTCATCCTTCTATATCATCTGAATAGCCTCTCTTTTTCTCTTGTTCAACAATAGTCTTGGTATTTATGAATTGCTTTCATCTCGATCTCATGTTATGATTACATGACCTCCAAGACTCATGAACCATCTTAATTCATTCCTTTTAATGTTGCTGGAAATAGATTCATTTTTTGAGCATTGAAATGTAATCATAACTTCTACAAAATACGTCGAATTCAAAGAGGAATTCTATCAGATCT
>SNQJ01S0284786.1:0-11027 GCA_010110895.2 Picea sitchensis | reverse complement strand
CATGTCTCCTCTAGCTATTTTTCAACACCATCACATTGAACTTTAGGACGTTATTCTTGCCATTCGGTTGGTTTTCTCTTCCTGCTTATTCTGATTGTGTTCATTGACTCTATAGTTCCTTTCTGACCAGCCTATTCTTGAGACACGACATCAAAATGTGGAGAAGCTCAAGAGCCCCTTACTCTTGCCCGACTTGTGTCTCGGAGGAACTCTGAGAGAAGTTTTGTTCATTGTGCATGGATGTTAGAAGAGCGGAGCAACACGCAGACTCTAGACACCGTGAATTTCAATGAGAAAATCAGGGACTGCGAGAGGAATTGGTGAATCTACAAGCTTAGTTGTACCATCAAGAATTGCAGCACAATTAGGAACTGGCAATTGCTCTTAGAGGAATTAATAGGAACACAAGAAAAATTGGGGTAATCGCTTAGCAATTAGCAAATCCTCCAATCCACCCACAGCAGCCAAAGATCTCTAATGGCTCAAGTGAGTCAAGACTCTCGTCCACCTTCCACTCAACTTCCAGCAATGATCATCTCTCGGCCCCTCCATCGCCAGCTCTTGCCCCAGTCTGGTCGATCCCTAATGCAGACATACACCAATCAAAGGTGAATTCAACGGCACAACAAGCAGAACCTCAGGAGGAACCAGAGCATTTTCAAAATTACTAGTCAGGTTTTCAATGAAATGTAATTTTTTGTTAATTTTGAACATGTTTATAGCCATTTTTACTTGGCAAAACAATAGCTCTTTTGGACTAGTTGTACCAGCTTCTTTAGAATACCACAAACAGTTAGTTTCTCAGGAAAGCAGCAGAGTTTTTTTACTCTGTCATATATATTTTGTGGAAAACTATTGCTCTTTTTTAATATATAAATCCCCAACTATTTCTGTTAAAAAAAATTGTAATAGCATCTTAATTTATCATAAATACTATAAATTTAATAAATACTATAAATTATATTAAAATGTTTTATTAAACCCTTATACATGCATCTATAAAATCATGTATGAATATAAATATATATATATATATACAAATTGTATAGAAAAGTAACTTAGTTTCAATAAATATTATAATGTTATCTAATGATTTTTTTAGAAGAGTATAAAAAAATTAATTTTATTCAAAACTAATTAAATAATATTTTTAAATTTGTTAAATAAATAAATAAAAATTATTATTAAATTATTTTAAATTTATGAAACTTTAATTATTTTTATTAATAATAATATTTATTATTAAAATAGTAAATTCAACCACATTTTAAAAAAATTTACATTATTCCAATTTAATAAATTATAACAATACTTTAAAGTTTATTATAAACATTATACTTAATAATAATGATAATAATATCTTTTTTTTTTTCAAATGAAAAATTGCTCAATTATATTATAAAATATAATTTGTTCTCGAAGACAAGTACAATCAAAGTGTGTTGTGACAGATCAGCAGGTTGGTAGAGTCATTCTCCTTCAATTGGATAATTCCAATTCAGAGGAGAGTGAGTGTACCCTGAACAAAAAGACAGATATTATCTGGAGACATATGAAGAGTAATTCAATGTGAATCAGTCCAAAGCATGAGTCAAGAACTGTGAAATAACCGGCAAATATAATGATGGCTATTTGCTAGAATCTTAGAAAATTTTGATGATATGTGAGAGGCTCTCTTGGCCATCCATCCAGTGAGTGTAGGAAAACAAACCTATTTTCTTTTGAAGTGTTGATTTGGAGAGGATGTCCGCTTGTATGTTAAACTCCCGAAAGGTGTGTGTGAAGAGTAGATTCTTGAAATGACACTAGAGAAATTTAATTCAATCCATCCAAGTGAAGAGGTGTATCGAATGCATATCGCCACTACAGTCCAACCGAACTATTATGACTTTCAAGTCACCAATCAAATGGAGGTTTTCTATATTGAGTCTCCTTGCCAAATGAAGGGTGGCCCAGGCACCCAACAATTCTGCTCTAGTGTTGGTGCCCGGTCCACAGCTAAATGTCCATTTGTAGGTGGAATTTTCAGCCAATCTGATCAAGCCCCCTGCACCACACAGAGCACCATTGTGTTGGGTTGTGCCATCGAACCAACCTTTGATAATGTTTTCAACAATGTATGGGTTATTAAATACTTTAGTTTTCTCTTTAGATGGGTGAATATCTCACCAAAGCTGATGCATGCCAAGACATCTGTAAGCAACAGTGTTGTTGGAGGGTGTGGAGTTCTCAAAAATCAAAGAGTTTCGGGCCAGCCAAATATGTCAAATAACCACCGGAGGTAGCAACTTGTGTGCATGCTTGCTTGAACGCCAGTTGACAAAGCAATCCGCGATGGAGATCCCTTGCTAGGTCGTTGTGATTTGTCGGTCAAGACTGATAAAGTTCCAGAATTTTCTCACAAATTCTCAATGAATGAAAAGATGTGGAACTGTTTCTTCGTCTTTGTAACAAAGTTGGCAGATGTTTGGGCCATTCCAGCCTTTCCTGAGAAAATTATCCCAAGTTCAGCCAATCTGATCAAGCCCCCTGCACCACATAGAGCACCATTGTGTTGGGCTGCGCCATCGAACCAACCTTTGATAATGTTTTCAACAATGTATGGGTTATTAAATACTTTAGTTTTCTCTTTAGATGGGTGAATATCTCACCAAAGCTGATGCATGCCAAGACATCTGTAAGCAACAGTGTTGTTGGAGGGTGTGGAGTTCTCAAAAATCAAAGAGTTTCGGGCCAGCCAAATATGTCAAATAACCACCGGAGGTAGCAACTTGTGTGCATGCTTGCTTGAACGCCAGTTGACAAAGCAATCCGCGATGGAGATCCCTTGACAGGTCATTGTGAGATGTCGGTCAAGACTGATAAAGTTCCAGAATTTTCTCACAAATTCTCAATGAATGAAAAGATGTGGAACTGTTTCTTCGTCTTTGTAACAAAGTTGGCAGATGTTTGGGCCATTCCAGCCTTTCCTGAGAAAATTATCCCAAGAAGATTTTTTTTATTATCCACTAGCCAGGTGAATAATTTCATTTTTAATGGAATTTTCCATTTCCAAAGACCCTTGCACCAACCTGTGATGTTGGGGATGTTTGCAGAGTTAACAATAGTTGAATAAAGATTTGAGACAGAGATGTGTCCAGTGCCGTCTCCACCGGTCCAAAGGAGGCGATCCATTCTGTTGAGTAAGAAAACTCCAACGCTGATGAGAGACCCACCTAATTTTGTCCATTCCATCATTAATTCGCCAGTAAGTTCAAGAGTGTTGCCCGAAATCCATTTGGTAGTCGATGTACCTAGTAGATTGTGGTTTGATGCTTGGTATAAAAAGTGTATTCCCTTTCTATGAAGATGTGCCAAAAGGAATGGGGAAAGGAATTATGACAAGTCGAGTCCCAGAATACGTTCAGAACCAAGAGTAATGGAGCGGCCAGAACTAGGGTGCCAGCTAATCCAATCTCTAATCCAGTGTGTCGATTTATTCAATATCCTCCACGTCTACAAGCCTACTCTAGGAATTATAGGGGACGATAAAAGCCATGTCTCAACTATGATGGATGGAAAATATTTGACTTTGATCACCATACTCTAAATGCATGTTGAAGTAAGAGCTCTCCAAAGGGTATTGACAGCCAATACCAAATTGAATTTGAAGAGGTTTTTGAAGCCCCGACCTCCTTTATTTGTTGGAGTTGCTAAGGTTTCACAATTACAGAGGTGTTGTGTACATTTTTCCTAGCATCTCGACGAGAGAAATTTAAAAGTCAATTTCCTGAGTTTTTCCAGGATTGTCAGGGGAATGGCATCCAATGCCATCCAATACACTGGTTGTCCTTCAAGGGTGGCCTTCAGAAGTGTGTATCTGCCACCAATCGATAACCATCTGTTGCACCAGTTGTTCATTTTGTTTTTTACCTTAGTAAGCATTCATTCTCAATCTGAAGCTTTATGTTGTTCTTCTTTAATAAAATAGCTAAGATATTGTAAACCAAGTGATAGATGCACAAATTTATGTGGGAAAAAGGCCTTAAGTGAGTCTAAGACCTGTTCAGTGATATTAGCATGGTGGAAGGTAGTCTTATTCTAGTTTATATGAAGGCCGGAGGCTATGCAAAAAAGGTTCAAGAGGTCATTGATTTCATGCCATTCTTGTAGGTTATCATTTGTCATAATAAGAACATTGTCAGAAAAAAGAAGATGAATGATCTTGACCAATCTAGAGACTTTGATCCATGTGATTTTACCTTCTGCTGACTCTTTTTCAGTAGGAGGCTTAATCCTTCCATAGTCAAGATGAAGAGAAGCGGGGACACCAGACAGCCCTGACGCAAGACTCTTTCAATGCGGAAAAAAGAAGATGGCTCCCATTAATCAGCACAACAATAGATGCACTAGTGACACAACTCATGATCCAAGCAATTATGGAGTGGCAGAAACCCAGTTGGGTTAAGATAAGTCGGAGAAAGTCTCAGTCAATGCAGTCAAAGGATTTCTTTAGATCAAGTTTGAGGATAAGAGCTCTGGCTTTTTTGTGATGGATGTTGTGGAGGAATTCTTGGGCAGTGCCAATGGCGTCCAGAATTTTTCGGCCCTTTAGGAAGCCTAATTGTTCTCTAGACAAGAGGCGAGAGAGGATAGGTTTGACTCGGTTAGCAATGATCTTTGTGATGAGTTTGTAGCAAATATTACAAAGCGCGATCGACCTATAATATCCAAAAGAAGTTGGATGGCTAGATTTCGGAATAAGAGTTAAGAAGGTGGAATTTAGAGCCACAAGTATCTTACCTTGTTTTCGAGAGTCTTCTACAACATCTAGTAAGTCTGGCCCCACCAAATCGAAAAAATGCACATAAAATTCAATTTTCCAGCCATCGGGGCCTGGAATTTTATCCTTAGATAAGGATTTGAGGGTTGTATGTACTTCTTGTATGTTGCAAGGTATGTTCAATAGATATTTATCCTCTGTTGTTACAAATTGTGGGTAGAGTTTTTCCACATCAACTTGGGTGGAAAGAAGTACCTTTGTTCTGGCCTTGTAGAAGTTTGTGAAATAAATAGAGGTTGTTGCTTTTATGTCTTGTTGAGTGTTTTGTTTGTTACCAGTTTCATCTATAATGTCCCAAATATGTTTTTTATTCCTGGAGGAGGAGGCAAAGGAATGGAAAAACTTCGTATTTAGATCTACTTTACCCAAGTAGCTTTGCTTCTTTGTCTCCAGAGAGACTCTTCTGCCAGAAGGATCTTATTTCTTTATGTTTCTAGTTGTTGGTATAGTTGGAGATGAATCGCAGTTTGATCTGTCAAAGAAGTGGAGTTTTGATGCTCATATAACCTGTGTTCTAGCTCTTGAAGTCTTTGTAAAGTGGTGGATTTGTGATTCATAGCCCATCCTTTAATCCAGGCTTTTAGCACTTTCAATTTCTTAAGAAAACGAGATTGTATATTCGGATCATGTTGTAGAACAGGATCCGACCACACAGTTGTAACAATTTCTGAGAAATATGGTTCGGAGAGCCAGCACACATTCAATTTGAAAGGATAGGATATCCTATTGGGGTGAAGGCCGAACTCTATAAATATCGGAGTGTGATCCGAAAGATATGAAAAATCTGCCCAGGTTCTAACTCAGACCAAAGTATTAGCCAGGTTGTCCATGATATAAAATCTGTCTAGGCATTTTGATATATGTTCCTTGCCCTGTCTACCATTGCGCCATGTGGGAGTCAAAACAGTCGGTGGAATGTCGACTAGCCCATGTGAATTGAAAAGAGTGGTGAAGAATTCGGCAAGTGGGTCTTGTAATGTAGATAAACCTCAGGTTTCACCAGAGTTTAGAGTAAATTTCATGTCACCGACCAGCACAAGATTATGGAGATCAAGAAGACCTTGTGATTCCACCTATTGCAAGAAAGTTTTCTTGTTTTGACATGGTCCATATACATTGAGGAGGTTGATAGATTGAGAGTTCCACTTACAAGTTCCTTTAAGTAGGAGACCTGCACAGCTTAGGAAAGGTTGTAAATAAAACATAGAAGGATCCCAAGAAGTTGCGAGACCTCCCAAGGATCCAAGAGAGTTAACAGAACATGTATGCCAATCTAGTCAATACTTGGAAAGAAATGTTCTAGCTTTGAGACCATCAACTAAAGTTTCCTGAAGAAGGATAATATTGAGAGAAGTTCGATCAAGTAGGCTTCTGAAGGCAGAGGATTTAAGGGGCCCTCCCACCCCTCTAATGTTGAGGGAGAGAAATATCATTATTTATTTCTTGCTAGGGCTTTCATGCCTCAAAGCACCCCATTATCAGAAGAGTTGGTGGAAGTGACGGAGGTTCATGGTAAGGATGGCTTCTCTTTTCGACGAGCACTTATCGTTTTAATCGGAGAGTGTTCGTATCTAATCCCATGAGACCAAGTATGTGAAGATCCTTGTTCCATTCCAGATCTATTCATGTGTTCAAGGGACTCTGTCTCAGAAGAAGTCAAAATGATAGAGTGTCTTAGGTAAGTAGGAATAGGGGATGGAGAGATAATTTCTTTATAGGAGGGAAGGAGGGAATCCAGAACCTCATTGAAGGAGGTGTTTTCCTATTGTGTATCGCTTGAATCTGGAAGGTAGGAGGTCGAGGATATAGCTGAGTTATCTGCACCAAGGTTAGTGGAAGTCAGTTGTAAGGATGTTGGGGGAACTGGGTTCACATTCCTGGCTAGGAAAAACAATGAGTGTGTAGAGGGTGGGGGGCGGAAGGGGCAGAGGGGGGGGTCTGATGAGATGGAGGCCAGAGTCGAAGTGTGATTCGAAGGCGAGGAGGACAAGGTATGTAGTGGCGCAGTGAGTTCAATAGTGCGACCGGGTGAGGATTTTGGATTCTCATTCGAGTAATATTTCTGTTGTAAAATGGAGAGGTGTTCCAGGGTATTCATCCTAGGAGTGGAATCCAAAGGGAGAGTGGTTGGTAATGGATGGAGAGGGATGAAGGGGAGGTTTGTGGAGGGTGGGGGGAGGGGATTTGGAGAGTTGTAAGGATGGATAGATGGGCAGACTCTTGAATTGTAGGGTTGTGTTAGTGTAGAGGAGAGGCCTGAAATGGTGGGAGGAGGCAACTGAAGAGTAGATGGAGAGGTGTTCACCAATGGAGGAGTGTGGCCAGGTGTCAACAAGACAGATGAGTTAATATGCTCTACTTCCCAGTTAGTGAGAGAGTTGTAAAGAGAAGGGAAAATGCGCTTGAGTTTACCTGTGGTGGTATCCAGGCTGGCTAAGTCTTCATCTGAAGGAAGGTCCTGAAAAGTAAAATGTGTGGATGGATTCGGAGAGTCCATCCTGGATGAGAGTTTGAGCATAGTCTCCTTAGATTCTTCTTCAGCAAAGCGACCTGGACAAGTGTTCTTCAGGTGTCTTGTTTTTCTGTAGATGGCACATCTGAATGGGATGCCTAAGTAATCCAGTCTTTGTCTATAAATTTTACCTCGCCAATCGATGTCCAGGCATTCCAGCAGTCCATCATGTATGTCTATTTCCACCATTACTCTAGCAAATTTTTTCACTAAAGTTGTAAGGGAAAGTTGGTACACATAGATGAAGTGTCCAAGAGTATTGGATATGGCTTCAAGTGCCTTCTAGTTCCAGAGATGAAGGGGTAGTCCAGGGAGGAGGAACCAAAGGTGTCTAAGACGGAAATAGTCCTGCAATGGGTCAAAGTTGATCCTCCATCATTTCAGCTTGAGGATACCACCATCAATGGTCCAAAACCGCTCCAAGATTGCAGAAGAGTCTTCTGTAGTTTTGAAGATGAAAGAGATCCAGCTCTGTGTGAGATAGGTGATCTCCAGAGAGTAGGATAAGAGTGGTTTCCAGTTGCAGTTTACCCATTCTGAGAGGTCTGTTCGACAGAGATTTCTGTAGGAATATCTTCCTGCTAAGGTTGTGAGACTGAGAGTGACCGATTCAGAGAGATACCAATGTCATGTCCTAAAACCATTTTCCTTTTGGTATTTTTTGTATTCCAGGGTCGGTGAGAAGTAATATGTCTTCCGGTCTGAGAAGTTCTAGAATGAGAATGTTGCTCGTGTGGGTCACCAATATTCTTCTGGGAGGATTGGTAGTTAGTCCCTCCGTTGGTGGGATGTGTAAGACGCTCAGTCGAGGGTTGTCGCTAGGTATAAGTATGAATGGAGGGTAGAGAGGAGTTCAGGTTTTTTAATGATGAATGGGAAGGGATTGGTGGAAGGTTGAGTGAAACAGTTGGTGAAGAGTGTGGAATCAGTAAAGGGTTGGAAGGTGGGACCAGTTTGGATGTAGAGGAAGAGTTTGCGTGGATGAGGTTGGCCAATAAGTCTGTGGAGGCAAAAATACCCTCACTATTCCAGAGGGCTTCGTCAGTTGCACCCATAAGTGCATTGACGTCCCTCTCCATTGTTTATCGTTGCCTTGTCGTGTAATGGAGTATTTCAGGAGGTTTAATGGGGAAATGGGATGAGAGGGAGATGAAATAAATAAATAAATGAGTGTAGTGATCGAGGAGGCTTGGGTGGGGTCAAAACTGTGTATAGTGCTCAGTAGCAGTAAGCTTTATAATCTATGGAGTCTGTTCAGTCAACAGAAGGAAGGTAAAGTCAAAGTATAGAGGGTCATGAGGGAAGCGAGGGTGCCCATGATGCTTCAAAGCCCTTCATCTGGTGTAGGTGAAGTAACAGGGAACGTCAGTCAGGAGGAGTGATTGTCATTTTTTAATGGTGTCGAGCTCTGCAACTCCCACTTAGTACCTACCAAAATGGCTAGTAAGCTTGGCAATCCTTAAACTTATCATAAAGATTGTATTTAATAAAAATTGTAATAACATCTTAATTTATCATAAATAATATAAATTTAATAAATACTATGAACTATATTAAAATGTTTTATTAAATCCTTATACATGTATGAATATAAATAAATATCTATACAAATGGCATAGAAAAGTAATATATAAATTGTGTAGAAAAGTAACTTAGTTTCAATAAATATTATAATGTTATCTAATGTATTTTTTTATAAGAGTATAAAAAATTCAATTTTATTCAAAACTAATTAAATAATATTTTAAATTTGTTAAATTAAAAAAAGCTATTATTAAATTTATTTTTTTGGATTATTTTAAATTTATGAAACTTTAATTATTTTTATTATTATTAACATTTATTATTAAAATAGTAAGTTCAACAACATTTTTTTTAATTTTACATTATTTCAATTTAATAAATTATAACAATAATTTAAAAGTTTATTATAAACATTATACTTAATAAAAATGGTAATAATATCTTAAAATTATCATAAAAATTATATTTAATAAAAAATGTAATCACTGTTGGACACACCTACCACACTTAGAGGGGGTTGAATGAGTGTGGGGATATTTTTCCCAAAACTTCCCTCTTACACAAAACTCATTAGTTAGCATTCGACATTTACTCATTACTCATTGTTGTCATTAATAATCAATTAGATGTGAATACATATCAGCAACATATATTAGCAATATATCATCAACAAATCATCTCCACAAGGAACACAAGATGTATGTACATTTTTTCTTTTTATTATGGACTTCAATCCGGGGGGTTTTCAGCAACAACTGAATAGAGTACAACTCTACAAGAGCACCGGCTCTATATGCAAGGCTCAGCTTACATTATAAGCACCAACTGAAATGAGGCAACAATCCTCAACAGATATCAATATGTACCATAAACAAGAGCATCAACCATGCACCAACCTGTAATCAACCTGTACCATAAACAAGTGCATACAACCATGTACCAAGTATATACCAATCATGTGTCAACTACTCATCAACAATGACTCATCAATATGTACCAACATCTTCAACTATACACCTCATGTATGTGCCAATTCATCAACTGTTTGTCTCAACCATGACTAGTTTTGGATTAGTCAACAACCTTAACTTGAAATAATCATAACTTTGTACCTATAATGAATAAAAATATGAAACTGATACACAATGTTCTTCAATGTGTTTTATGCAATTCCTCCAAGTGGAACTATTTGTAACCTCTCAGAAAATGAGTTATAGAAAAAATGACATACCTTGATGAATTTTGTCTTATTCTAGAGAACGACCTTGTAGAGAGTGCCCCGCAAAAAATATTTGATGAAATGATCTGAAACTATTACACAGCATACTAAAGATTTTACCCTAACCAACACATTTTGTCTTACTGAATTTGGATCTTTTATGAAGCAGTTATGACGTTTTTACCCGAAACACCTGATTTTCACTAGTTTCAGGACTGGCCACAAACCTTATTTTCCACGGAGTGTAACTCCCACAATACAACGCCCCACAAGCTGAATTTTTAACCACAGATACTTGGATATGTTTTCTCACTTTCATAGAAATTTCAGGATCTGAATCATTATATAACAACATTTATAGCGAAAATGGTGAGATGACCTGTAAATAACATACCTTAGAAAGCACCATCAAAAGAATTTATCCTTCCTTGCATTTCGGCCTTCTTTTCTTCACTTTCCTCATAATTTCAACTTATATATCCTTGGTTACCTCAGTCACCTATAGATATTCAATATGCTCAAGTGTTCCACACCAAAAAAGCTCAAGAATCTCTCACAAGAAGCTATCCATCAATACTCCAAAAGATATTCTCACAAGAAGCTCTCCATTGATCCACAAAAAGGATGATCTACAAGAGACCATTGCTATCTTATTTATACTTTCACCCTCTAGGTCACTTAACTCATTTTTAGGTCACTTAACCCATTTCTAGGTCACTTAACCTATTTTCCTTATTTTAGGTTTAATCACTTTCCATAAATAGAAATTTCTCCAATATTTTATCATTTAAATATTCCTTCTTGATGTTCTTATCTTACTTTATCATTTCTTGATTTTTTCACTTCTCTTTATTATTTAAATAATCCACCGTGACTTTGTCACCTTACTTTATCATTTAAATACTAATTTCTTCTTTTAGGTCACTTAACCCATTTCTAGGTCACTTAAC
>SNQJ01S0284785.1:0-11027 GCA_010110895.2 Picea sitchensis | reverse complement strand
AAATTAAATTGATGAGGGAATGGCCAATTCCCAAAGCGTTGAAGAAACTTAGAGGATTCTTAGGATTGACAAGATATTACCACAAGTTTTTCAAGAACTATGGTCAAATAGAAACACCTCTAACAACATTATTAAAGAAGGAATCATTTTCTCGGACTCAAGCAGCAACCAAAGCTTTTGAAAAACTACAGGAGGATGTGTACAACTCCTATTCCAACCACACCTAACTTAACAAAAAAAATTATTGTGGAGTTTGATGCCTCGGGCCATGGCATTGGTGCAATTTTAATGCAAGAAGGAAGGCCTCTTGCCTTTGAAAGAAACAAACTTAAAGGAAAAACCTTAATCAAACCCATTTATGAGAAATAAATGTTAGCCATAATACATGCAACTAAGAAATGATGCCCTTACCTAATAGGAATAGTCTTCAAAGTAAAAACAGATCATGATAGTTTGAATTAATTCTTCGAGCAACGATTATCTTCAAAAGAGAAACAAAAATGGGTTACAAAGACGTTAGGTTATGAATTTGAGAGTATATACAAAAAGGGAAAACATAATACTGTGGAAAATGCCCTTTCATGGAACTAACAAGAAATAGAAGGTTCACTATGTGCTATTTCTATTTTTCATTTTGATTGGGTGGAAGAAGAAAGGATAGAATGGAAGCAATATCAAGAGGTATGCAAGATCATTCAACAACTACAAGAGGATCCTAGTTCATTATATAAAATTGTATGGAAGAATGATTTTCTATGGTATCATGATTATGTTAGGGACCTAACCCCTCATGTAGGTAGAATAATATATTTCGATGTAATAAATTTCAATATTAAGGCCTAGCAATAAGGAAGAATAAGAAAAATGTAAGAAGACCTAATAGAAGCTTTTGCTTCAATAAGGATCTTCCTCTAGATAGTTCCTTTGATAGACATATTTAGTATAAATAGGAGTCGAGGGTATGAGAACTTGTTTCATGGATATTAATGTAATAGAGATCTGCTCTACTGTAGGTTTCCCCCTTGAAGAGGAAAGTGAATATTGCTCTCAATAATCAAAGTTCTCTTTCTGGTGTTATTCTGGTATCATTTTGGTATTATTGTGGCGTTGTTCTGGTTATATTGTTGTTCATAGCCATTACTAGATATTTATTTTTGTTCTGCATGCTTTTTATATCTGGAATATTACAAGTGGTATCAAAGAACCTTCCTAGACAAAAAAATTGTGGGTTAACTTTTTATCAGGGTAGAGACGTATTCCGACATCTTTAAGATACAGAGATACATCATTACGTGCATAAACCCGCGGTTGGGGATTCATACACGTAGGAAATACAAGTGGTACTTAAGCACACATTTGTTGGCCACCCTTGTGACCCCTGTTTGTACCCCTTTGAGTGGTAGCGCATTAGACAACACATGTATATGGATCAACCTACATCTCCTTAAGCCCTCCATATATAAACTGATCGATTGCTTGATTGCTATAGTGCCACCGAGAACAACACTCGGGAAGATACTCTCTAGTACCTAGGTATTCGGGTATTACGGCTAAGGGCACAGTCTATCCTCCTTGGTTGGTGCCCTAAGTAAATGGGCCGAGTAATACTGTTTAACCCCATGTTACACATTATTTTCATCATCCCTATGACCATTAATGATGTAAACCTATATGTTGCCTTAAGAGGGGTCAGTGGCCTAAATTCCTGAAGAAAGAAGGGAGAAGAACTTTTATTGAGAGAAGAAGTTGTATTTTCCTTTGTAAAAACCCTATTAAAGAGGATTTATGTAGGCTGCTCTATACACAAGGTGTGCAATTGCTCGATTTTTGCAGGCTGTACTAAATCTAGGTTGCGGAGTTTCCGCAGGTTGCACTATAGCTAGGGTGTGGAAATTCCTGCACGTGGGAAAAACGAGCATCTTCTCGATGCTTCTAGAAGGGGAAGCTTATATGGTGAGTTGGCCTATGAACGGTTTGGATCTTACTCACTTTCATGATTTAGTGGGATCAGCCTAACCTCCTCACCTTATCCTCTTCAACTTATAAAAGGAGAGGAGCTCTCATGGAGAAAGTTAGATTGGATTTTTATTGAGTTTTGTAGCTTGGAGTTTTTGGAGCTTGTATGTTGGCTTTGAGATTTGCTTTGTCAAGATAGATTGTGAGTAGCTATCAGATATACAGTCTCAGAATCCATGGATTAGAAGTGTGTGGGAAGCAAGGAACTGTTGGAAGGAACTTGACAACATCAAGGCATCTGGTTATATCTTTCTTCCACATTATATAATACAGTGGCATTTTTCTTTCTCATAAAATCATTCTCATTTTATTACACGACTCCTTGATCACATGTATAATCTTTCATTGAGTATACTATTCTTGCTTTCACTTTGGTTGGTTTGTGTCATTGCAGATCCAATATCACAAGCGCACCAGAGCGAAGACAATAAAGATATAAGGAAGAAATATTCAAAGGTATGTCATTCATTTCTTGTTTGATAGTAAATTCGATGGTTAGAGCTTAGGGAAAGCGCCATGTCTTGTCTTGTTTTGTTCTAGTTTCGTAGTGAATCTAGGGGGATTGATCTGTGTCTGCATTTAACAATTATCTCGACAACAAAATTGGCGACACCATTGGGGAGCATATTGTTTTCCTAGTTTTCCTTGCTTTATTGCTTTGATTGCTTGGATTCTATTTTCTGAGTGACTATGAGATCCAACGTGACTCTCTGACTATCAAACCACACTGGAAAAACCTTCATACTTTTTTTTTAAATTTTGTATTTGATTTCCACACCCTGCTTTGAGGGACAGTGTGATGATATAATAATTACGCACCCTAAATTTTTGACACAGTGCAACATTTCCACATTGTATTGGTTCTCTGGCCTACGTAAATTAGGGATTATGGTTTTTTCCTTACCCATACCTTGGATTTGGTTTTGGGGTGAATTTTTGGGTTTGATTATGATCTGTTTGCATTCTACTTGACATATTTGAAATTACTTTTAGCCATCTTTGCTTTGTTTTCTTTTGAAATATTTGGTCTCTTGCTTTGAGTGTCTTTCAGTTACAAAGCATTGTTTTTTATTTAGAATTGTTTGGTGAAAAAAGTTGTTTTTCTTTTATTGAATAATTTGTCTTACAAGAGAATTTTTTTTGGGTTGATTTGTTTTATAGAGAGTTTCTATTGCTTTTAGCTATTTTTGAAACAAAAAATTTTAATTTCTTGCTTTATATTAGATTGGGGGCATCCTTGCATTTAAAGTAGCGAAATTGCATGATTTTTGGCATTTTTTGGTCTTGAATTCTGAAATTTTTTCCCCCTCATGGCCGGGGGGGGCATGAATCATGTATTAGTGTACATTCTATTTGTCTCATTTCTTGAAGATATTGATATTGATTAGTTTTAAAATTTTTGGACATTGTGCATATGGGAATGATAAAAAAATTCTCCTTCTCGTAGCATAGCTTTCATTAAAATGAAAAGATTGCATCTTCATCTCTTTGCATAAATTTTGAGTCGATCAAAACACCATATTTTACACACCACTTTCCTTTTGAGTAACAACAGCCTTAAAATAAAATGCTTATAAAAATTGATTAGACATTTTTATATTTCTGGTAGCAAACCTATATTAGATTAGTTGTAGGGATTTGGAATAGGTGTGAAAGATAACTTTCCAAAGTTGCAAACAAACATAGAATCTTGCATTAGGGAGTGGTGAAATCCACTTGCTACATTTTGTCCTGGGAAGCCCTTCTGACACAAGGGCCAAGCTTGAGGTTGCATTGATACTGGCATAGTTACTCACCCTGCTTTGTTGGTCTTGGTGGAGAGATTGTGCGTATTATGGGGGTCACTTGAAGGTATACCCACAATGATGAGTGGAAGTCTTTAAAGTTGATTTTGGGATAGACACCCTGCCTTTGCACATGGATGGGACTCTCGACTATTTCCCCAGGCATTATTGTAGTAATTGGTAACCTTAGTGTCCTATCTCTCTAGGTTATTTACACAAGGTGACTATGGAGGGGAAAGTCTTCATGGTACCTAGAATCAACATTGGCCAAACTCACTCAAGATCCTTGGAGGGTATACCCATGATTATGTATGGGAGCTTACACCAAGGCATAATTCCATTAAGAAGGTCATCAACGTAACTTTTCCACCTGCTCTATCCCAGTCCCTTCTTACATTGTTCCCACGACATTGGATTTCATCACCAACTAGTGCATCCATTGTGAGAAGGTTTTGTTTGCTTGCTTGCTTACTAGATTTTTAGAGTGTGTTGTTTGTTTTCCCTAGCAGAATCTAGGTTGGATCTTTATTTTTATGGCATCAGTTCCTAGAATGACCAATGAAGGAACCCCTTCTCCAGGGGAACCTTTTGTTTTTCCTTCTTATGGAAACATTGGTCCTCCTCACATCACTACTTTGAGCCTTCTAGGTCTCACAATTCGATTACCAGTATGGTTGTTTTCCACTCAGGTAATCCCCAATGCAGTTAGTGCTTCAGTTGTAAGAACTTCCCCCCAAGAGCATTAACCTCATGTTGATCCTTTGCCTTCTTCACTAGTAATATCTTCTTCTCCTTCTTCACTTGCAAGGTGTTCTTCCATTTCATCTTCTTTACTAAGTGAAAGATCTAAAGATAGTAACTCGGTGGATAAGAAGAAAAAGAAAAGGAATATTAAGAAGAAGAAAAATAAACAAGGGTCTAAACTTCCAACCACTGCCAAACATGTTGGGAAACCACCAGTTACTAATAGTCATTCTGGGAGTGTTGATGATTCCAAGATCACCCAAACAACCCATAAGCCCAAGTACCCTTGTAGGATTTGTAAGGGTATCCATCTTCTTAAGGATTTCCTTGGTCTCTCCAAGGTTATAGAAGCATGGTCTACACACCCTCGCCAACCCATGTCGTCAGCCTCTGAACAACATGTCTATGACCTCCCGACAACTAGTCATGATACAATTGGGAAAAATAAAATTAGAGTCAAGTTCTCGTGCATGTTATGCAAAGGGAGTCATCTAACTCACCTTTTCCCTCATATGGACAAAGCCTCAAAATTACTGGAAGACATGAATTTTTCACAACCTCAACTTCCAGTTGATTCTCACAAGCTTACTCTTGACCCACCTGTGGTTGATGGAATGATCAATCCGGTCCCTTCATCGATCAATTTGGTTGATCATGCAGTCAATCTGGTCATGTCCTTAGTTGAACCAGTTGACAAAGTGGTTGATCTGATCCCATCCTCGTTCAATCCCACTCTCCCATTAGAGAGTGAAACCCAAGTGGTTGCTCTGATCCCGTCCTTCATTGATCCCACTCCCATGTTAAAGAGTGAAACCCAAGACGTAGATCCTTTTCTAGTCATCGACCCCATTATCCCCTTGAAGAATGCAACTCAAGTGGTCGATTTGATGTCATTATCAGTCGATCCTACTCTCCTTCCAGAGAGTAAACCTGATACTGCTCATGTTTTTCTCGTTGATACAGACTCTACCATGTTGGGGGGTATTCCTCCTTCTCCTATGGAACCCCCTCCAAGTAATGAGGCCAATTTTTTTTATTGGGGTGTGCTAACTAGACCTTGTCTTCTCGCTCACATTCCTTTCCAGATTATAGTACAAGTTTGTGGTCGGGATGTTCCTCAGATGTTGATAGATGAAGGTTCGTCCGTTAGTATTTTGTCCTCTATTGCATGGAAATATTTGGGTTATCCTCGTCTTGTGCCGGTTACGCAGACTCTTTTTTATTTTAACAGAAGAACCAGTCACCCTTTAGGGAAACTTCCTCGGTTTCCTATAACTTTGGGCGGGAAAACTGTCTTCATTGACATCATGGTAGTCCAAGACCCCTTGGATTTTTGTTTGCTCCTTGGGAGAGACTATGTCTATTCCATGAAAGCTATTGTTTCCACTCTCTTCTATGTGATATATTTTCCTCACAATGTAATAATTGTGACTATTGATCAACTTTCAATTATCGATCCTGAATGGATTACCTCCCTCAATGGTTCTTATATGAAGATCATATTGCCCCCGCCCCATGTCAATTATTTGGCGTTGTCTCCCATGTATTCAGTTGCCGATGAATATGAGCCTCTCGTTGTAAGATCAATATCTTATGACTTAGATATGGTAGTTGACATGGTGATCTCTTCGAGAGGGATTTTAGAGCTTGATATCCTTACCCCTGTCACGGCCCTTGACATGTGTTCCTTCTAGAGTGTGTTTCTTCCATCAACTGAAGATCTCTTGGAAGCCATGACCTATTTTTGTCCCCTGACATGGTGTCCTTCCAGAGCATTTTCCTCTTGGAAGCCATGATCAAGAAGCCTTGAGCATAGTTTTCTGATTTCAAGCTCATTAAAAAATGAAACCAGCCTTGAGCATGGTTTTATGATTTCAAGCTTGTTAAAAAATGAAACCAGTTATGAGGATAGTTTTTTGCATCTCTGTGGAAACCTCATTAAAAAATGAAACTTATGAGCATAGTTCTCATTTCTGTGCGAAGCTCGTTAAAAAATTAAATAGAGGTCTAGGGATTGAACCGAGATTCTCAAGAATAGTTCATGTTCCTATGTCAAGATTGTTAAAAAAATGAAATAGTTTTCCCCCTCTTCAATTGGGTCAAGTACTTCGTTACATATAGTATTTGAAGCTTATTTTCCTCCTCCTATGTCATTGGATGAACTGAAGCTTGGGGGGGAATTCTTTTACCCTCTGGACTTCACACTGAGGGTAAATTCTCTATCTTTTTAAGCTGTGGGCTAAGTACCAACCATCCCTATGTTATGCGTTGGGAAGTCCAAGCATAGTTTTCTATGGTTCAATCTTGTGTAAAAATGAAACCACCTACCTCAAGCATAGTTTCCTCTGGTTCAAGCTTGTGTAAAAATGAAACCAAGTCTAAGCATAGTTTTGTTTAGCTTTAATTTTGTTAAAAAATAAAATCTATCCCAAGCATAGTTTTGTTTTGTTTTAAAGCTTGTGTAGAAATGAAAACAATCCGGAGCTTAGTCTTTGTTCTTTCTCATGCTTGTAAATACATGAGAATAAATTGTCGAGATTAGTCTTCATTCTTTCTCGTGCTCGTAAATACGTAAGGATGTAACCGAGTATACTTTTATCACTTTTTCAGACTCGTAAAGGATATATGAAAAAGGAACCCCCTGGAGTTCCCTTTAAGCTTTTTTCAGACGCTTGTTAAAGTATTTGAACAAAATGTTTGTTGAGCGATAGTTTATCTATTTTTCGGTCTCATCAAACTACTTTACGAAAAAGGAACTGAGAGATTTATCTTTAAGTGTTTTTTAGACTCTCTAAAACATGAAAACCCTCGAGTTTTCTTTCTTTCAACTCGTTAAACAAACATCGACAGACCCATGTGGGACCGAACCACTCCTTATTAGGGTTCATTAAATGTACTCCAAAGGACTCATCCAAAGGATGAGATTACATCTGCAAGCATATGTTATCCTCCTCAAGCTTGTGTAAAAATAAAGAGGTACCTGCCAGAAATGGTTGGGGGGGGGGAATTTGGGAAGAAATGAAACTCGCTTTGTGTCTAGGTTGGAAAATCCACTTGTCTCTTGATCATACTCTTTTATAAGATTACAAATTGGTCTGTGATTTTGGGAAGAAAATGAAACTCGCCAGGTCTAGGTTGGAAAAATCCACTTGTCTCTTTGATCATACTCTTTATAAGATTACAAATTGGTCTCAGATCCCTGTTGAGTCAATGTTCCAAGACAGTTTTTGTGTCGCCAATATGTTCAAAAATGTTCAACTCTAAAGCATTCTATCATGGCTCACCATTTTACGTATCTCCTTAAGATTTCTATTACATCGCCCATCCCCCGAAGTCCTTAATCACATGTTACTTTGATCTACCTCAAATATTTTACCTGTTTCATTTCATTGATGTGGGATACATTATGTCCCTATGATCTAGCATTTTCCTATCAATTCAACTCATTACCCGTGAATTAGACATGAAACTAATTGGTACCTTTGAACTTGCATGCCTCAAACAAGGTGTTTTCTCATTTTCGAATGGGCTTTCATTATTGGACCGATCGAGAGACTTATCATGTTCACCTGGTTATCATTAATTTACACTGCTGGATTATACCCTATGTTCTTAGGTCATCGATACATTAATGGTGATTTCCTTCCTCAATTCTGTTAATGGTATTCCTTAATGACCCATAATCAAGTGGTTTCTAATAATTAATTTGACATGTATTCATGCAGGTTAGATTCAAGTAATTATGAAAGGGTGGAGATGAAGACCTCGATCTTTCCCACGATTTAGGTTGCATCGAGCATATTCATTTTGTGCCTGATTGTATATATTCACAAGTGTCTCAAAGGCTATGTTCAAATTTGAGTCTTTAAATACAGATCCACCACGTATTTTGGTGGCCATGTCTCGGGGATTTGATCATATTGGAAATGGATCCACAAGCATGTTTGGTGGCCATGACCCTGCCTTTTGACATGGATATTTGCATGTCTAAATTTATGTGCTTTGATTCACTTATATTCTAAGTATGGGAATTCATACCTCGCTAGATGATCTATTATTGTATCAGATTCTTGTTTGGTGGTTTCGACTGACTGTCTTTGTTCCTCATTAATACCGACAAATACTTTGTTCTAACTTCATACTTTGAGGGGATCTTTGTTACACATTATTTTCATTATCCCTATGACCGCTAATGATGTAAACCCATATGTTCTCTCGTGAGGGTTCAATGGCCTGATTTCCTAAAGAAATAAGGGAGAAGGACTTTTTACCGAGAGAAGAAGTTGTATTTTCCTTTGTAAAACCCTATTAAAGAGGATTTTCGAGGCTTCTCTAAACACAGAGTGTGGAAATACCTACTTCAGAGGGTCGTACTCAACTAGGATGGTTTCAAGCAGGTTGCACTATAGCTAGGGTGCGGAAATTTATGGGAAAAAATGAGCCGCCTTCATTATTAATATACAAGGAGAAGATTCATGGTGAGGTGTAATTCCCAATGATTTTTGATCTTACTTGCTTCTTCATGATTTAGTGGGGATAGATCCTAACCTCCCTCACCTTATCTTCTTCAACTTATAAAGAGAGAGGAGCTCTCATGGAGAAAGGATTGGCTTTGTTATTGAGTTTTGTAGCTTGATTTTGGATCTTGTAATAAGTTGGTTTTGAGATTTTGTCAACATAGATTGTGAGGGTCAGTCGATCTACCTCATAATCCATGTATTATGTGTGGAAGTGCGGAACCTGCTAAGAACTCGACAACATCAAGGTTTTGGTTGTATTCTTTCTACATTATATAATACAGTTGCATGTTTCTTTCTTTATAAATCATTCTCATTTTTATTACATGACTCCTTGATCACATGTATAAGATTTCATTTAGTATATTATTGTTTCTTTCACTTTGTTGCCTTGTTATCAGATCCAATATCACAAGAGCACCGTTGAGCTTAGAAAGGACACAAAGATATAAGGAAGCCCGATATGTTGAAAAGTCAACAAGAAATGTGTGTCTGATTTATTTTTCCCTTAAATAAATTAGACAATAAATATTAATCTATTATCTCATAATTACTTGAAAATAGTTAACTGAAATGGAAAATCAGTTAGATATAGGAAATTTGAGTTCAAATGTTGGTTGGTGGGACATGAAAGTCTAATTAGTTGTAACTGAGTGATTCGAAGTTGTAACAAAGTTGGATGTGTAGTTATCTGAGTTGTAAAGTAGTTAAACTCAGTTAAGTGAGTTAAGCTCAGTTGTACTAGTTGTAACTGAACTTACACTAGTGAGATATCAATGAATTTCTTATTAATTAATTCAAAATCAGTGATCTCACATGCAACTGAAGATTTACCACTGTTAACTACATGCATGTCAGATCCAGTGGAGACCCAGTTGAGATAACAGATGAAAGGGACAATTTGACTATGAATTGTGACATTAGTGAGTGAACTCATGCAACCACACACACATTGGATGTGCCCATGAGGAATGCGTAGCCTAGGAAAAATAAATTTGAATTCATTTGCAGGTTTTCCATTAGTAGGGATTGCACGAAGGAGGCAGGTTGTCTGGAGGCAGTAAATTGGCACATGCATTTGCCAATTTTTGCATGACAGTGTGAGATGATTATATATTGTACTGAGATCTCTTGTATTAGAGTTTTGTATGATATTGTTTCATGATCTATGATATATACATAATATATGATAGTGGGGTTTTTAGCTTTATACTTTCTCGGTAAAAACATCTATGTTATGAGTGACTGATCTTTCTTCTTGATATTGCAATTGGCAATCGTGTTTTAAATTCTGCAAGAATTTTTGTAGAAGTGATTATGTATTTAATAGTGGCATATAATTTTTAGATCAGGAGAATCCAAACAATACATAATTTTTATTGAAATTTCTACATGGTATCAGAACACATAAGATTGCAGAAGATGAGTTTGTGACTGGATAGAATTCAAATTTGCAGAAAGACTTTCTTGGTGCTACAACTGATTCAACATCGAAATGGATTTCAATGGCTTGAGGTTAGAGTATGCACTCTAGGGTAGCATGAACTATATTTCTTGGAAGGATAGGATGGAGGCAGTACTCGAAGACAATGGCTTGAAGGAATTCATTGACAAAGATGTTCCTAAGCCAGATGTTGTAGACGCTGCAAATCTTGATGCATGGAAAAAGAAAGTGGCAAAGGAAAGGAGGATCTTGTTAGAGGGAGTACAATACCACATTGTCTCAAACCTCCATGGGAAATCCAAACCATATGCAATGTGGAAGGCTTTGATGGATCTATTCCAAAACAACAGCGACCATAGGAAATTGGCGCTCAAAGATAAACTCAAGAAGATCAAGATGGAGAAGGGAAACTCCATTCCAAAATATCTCACGAAGTTTGTCCAATATCAGGATGATTTGGGGAGTGTGGGAATAACAGTCCCTGATGATTATTTAGTGAGCTTGTCTCTCCTAGGACTTCCT
>SNQJ01S0284782.1:0-11027 GCA_010110895.2 Picea sitchensis | reverse complement strand
ATATAAACAAACAATTAACACATTACCTTGTTGATTTGATTTGATGTAGAGTGTTGGCTCATTTTCACTTCTCTTATATCCATTATGTGCGAGATTGGAATCTATGCAGTTGTACCAAGCTCTCAGAGCTTGTTTTAAACCATGCAGTGCTTTCTTCAATATTTTTACTTTGTTTTCTTTTCCTGGATTCTCATAACCTTGTGGTTATTCCACATATATCATGTCATTTAGTAGAAGAAATCAACTTCTGCTAGACATTCAGATTGTGGTCATCCTGAAACCACCAAATGAGTTTGTTGTCACCCTTAAACCACCAATTTAGTAGAAGACATCATCTTCTTCTATTTTTTCAGAGATCAGAGAGAATCTTCAACCAACACTCTGAATATTCACTTGACACATTGTTGATTGTCAAGTGGTGGCATTTTTCAAGGCAAGAACGAACTTATGATTCAGAGGGGATGTTAAAACTCTAATCATAAGTAAGTTGGTTTAGTTAGTTTACCTAACTGTTATAAGTTACATGACAGTAATGGTCTTCTTGTATTATATATGTACATCTGTACATGATTATTTGAAGCATTGATGAATATAGAGTATGTCTTTTCTGCCAGTATTTATTTATCTTTGTTCATCATGATTTCTTGACTTATTTAGTTCTTTATATTATGTTTCTGCTATCTTTCTTTATTATGAATCTAACAATTATATATGTTTTTAAATTTTAGTATATTGGAAAACATTTAATTATATAAATAAATAAAAAGAAAAAAATATAATTTTAAATGGTTTAAGAAGAAAAAATATAATTTTAAATGGTTTAAGTATAAGTGATCTAGTCTAAAATTAGTTCATTGAGAGAGTCCCTTGTCACAAAATCAAAGGGCTCTCATACACTAATTTAGTATATAGTTTGAGGTGACTTTCAAAATGAACAATAAATATAAACAATTTCTAAAATTTACCTTATTTAAAATATAATTTGAGTAATTTTGATTTTAATTTATTATCTATTTAAATATAAAAAGTATTATTTGTATATATATCATATTTCAATGTATTTTTGAGCACCAATAAATTACAAACAAAAATAAAATCAAATTATGAAAAAAAAATTCAAAATAACTATTATTAGATGTAATAAACATTAAAAAACCACTATGGTTTAATTTACAAAAAAATATTTTATGTTACATCCATAATTTCTTCTTAATGAACATGTGCCTCTCAAAAACCAAATCTAGTTAAAATTTATGATTATGAATGACATATAGATGTTGAGAGAAGAATCACAAAAACAATGAGTTATCACAAAGGAAATACAATCCAAGTAAACCCCAATTTTAAATATATATAGTTGAGAAATAGAGGTTTACTTTTATATATATATATATATATATATATATATATATATAGAGAACACCACATTAAATTATTTTTTAGAATTTTCTATATACTGTGCATACATATTCTATTTTTCTGGATTTGAACATATGATATTTTAAGAGGATAAAATATTGAAACATATTTTTAACCTTTAGATCCCTTAAAAATGTAACCTATAATAAATAATTTTATATAAAAAAAGAGAAAGATGCAATTTAATTTAATTAGACAACAAAATAATATAATAGCAAATGAAAAAGTCCACACCCTCCTCATAAACAACAAATAAACAAAAACCCATCTCTCCACCCCCCAAAAAAAAAATAGCTCATATATCTATATTATATATTTATATATTTATAAATTAAAAAAAAAAAAAAAAAAAAAAAAATTATTTAATAGAAAAAAATTATCAATCAAAATTAAAAAAAAAAAAGGCTTAGAGAAAATTTAATTCATGAAGGGTGATTTCTTTGATGCCAATTTAAGTTTTGAGAGTATACTTGATTGTGTGTATATCCACATTTGAAAATGAGATGGCTTCACCTAGAATAAATTTCTTAGATAGCTTGTGAGAGTGTTAAGGCTCTAAAGAACCCCCTCCACCTATGAGAAGTTAAAGTGGGAACATGTCCGAGTAGAGATAGAAGTAGAAAGTAGAGGGAACTCTAGAATTAGATGCAAATTTAAGTTTTCAGTGTATACTTGGTTGTGTGCATATCCACATTAAAAAATGCATTGGCTTCACCTACAATAAATTTCTTAGATAAATTGTGAGAGTGTTAAGGCTCTAAAGCACCCCCTCTATGAGGAGCTAAAGTTGGAAGATGTCCTAGTAGATATAGAAGTAGAAAGGGGAGGGAAGTGTAGAATCATTTGTAATCATTGAAAGTGTGAAGCAATTTGAGAGACTTAGGAGAACAAGGAGCCCATTATGCCTTAATGTTTTTGGATGTGCATAAAAGGTGTAAACTCTTACTACATTCTTTGATTACTGGTATTGCTACATTATTTGATTGTTAGTTTTTTTGGTGGCAATGTAAATAAAACATAGATCCATTGAGTGTAAGTGTAAATATCACAATGATCCATTTGGGACCATGATAGTTCCTATGTCACACAAGCGCTGAGCCAAACCCTCTTAGATTTGGTGCTTTCACCAACTAGGATACCAATGGATATCTTGTTCCCCTTATCCTAAAAATTCTGTGAATATTCAAACATGAAACTCCAACTCTCAACACTAAAGAAATTAAAAAGGTCAAAAAGCTAACTAAAACAAACATTGAGCACAAAACTAAAAGTAGAGAAATAAAACCACATGCTACAAAGTACCTCATTATTGTATTGATAATAAACCCCAATTCATTGTAGTATTGATAATAAACCCAAACATCAATAAAAATGAATGTTGAACTAAAAGTATTCATAAGGGCTTTAACTCTAAACTATAATAAATCAATTTGTATAAATATAATATATTGAATCATGAAAAAATAAAGAATAATTAGTTCCTAATTTATATAATTATTTTGTATAGTTATAAAAGTATTCTTATGTGTTTTAACTTTAAATTATAATAAGGTAATTTGTATAACTAGAATATGTTGAATCATAAGAAAAGTAAAAATGATTAACTCCTAATTTGTATAATTATTTTGTATAGCTATAATATATTGAGTTATGAAAAAATAGAAGATATTAACTCTTAATTTATATATTGAGTCATGAAAAATTAGAAGATATTAACTCCTACTTTATATAATTATAATGTATAAAATTATGAAAAAAAAATAAAATGATTAATATCCATTTATATAATTATAATAAACTATGAGAAATAAAAATGATTAACACATATTAACTCTTTAATGAATATTTGAATTGTGGATTCATAATGTGTTGAATCATGAAAGATGAAAATGATTAACCCCATATTAGGTCTTCCATACCCTTCCATTAATATTTTATCTCAACCCCATATTAGTCCCTTCCATAACCCTCCTTCTGTAGTTGAATGGGGGTTTTAAGCTTATTTCTCTCATTATCTCATTGATTGTTACATGGCTAAGTAATACTAATCAAATCCTCCTAATTTCTTCCGAGATAAAACCATTTTTTAATTAAAATTATTAAAATATTAAATAATTAAAATACATTTCTTAATTAAAAAATATTAAATAAGTTAATAACAATTTTTAATCACTAATTTTATTTTATCAATCCTCTTCATAAAAATCATGGTTTTAATTAAAAGTATTAAAAACATTAAATAATAATAATAAAATATATTTTATTAAAATGTATTTAAATAACTATTACTAAAATAATTATTTTAATTTTATAAATCGAATTAGATAAAACTGTTGAAAAAAGAACAAAGTTTCAATTAAAAACATTTTTAATTAAAAAGTATCAAAACATTATATTAAATATGCTGGGAAAGAGTCTAGTCTTTTTCTTTTCCACTTGTTGTTATGAACACTCTGGAATGAGTGTGAGGCAAACTCGGTAAAAGAGATCGAATTGAAGGACTTTGTTGTAGAGGGATTGCCAAGTTCACCCTATGGACTCATGGTCGCTAGGGGTGAATCGAAAGCAAGAAATTGTGGTCGCTTTTGGTTCTACTTGGCTAGAGGAATGTGGTTGTTACCTTTGTTTTCTCCGCAAGATAGTTCAGACATGTTACTCTAAACTCCATTTGTTTGAATGATTTGTTTGTTAGATATACTGTTCATGTTATAGTTATACGTAAAAGAGTTCTTTTTTTTTTTTTAATGATCGTGTAACTACTATAAGTCTTTTCTGTACCTAAATATGAATTCAAGATTCTACCCTCCTCGTTGGACGAACTATTATTTTTTTAATGGGATCCGTAATGATGATATTCATGCAATAACCTAGACAATGGCTATTTGAGAATTCAGTAAATAGACTATAGGATCTAATGCTAGATTTATTTTTGAATGTCATTTTTATTTCCAAAAAGAATATATAGGACCGAATACCTAATAGTGAACGAATAGGAGTAATATATGTGTACATATGATTCCAAACTTCAAATAGAGTCGGGTATGAATATCAATGAACTAACAAAGTGTATATATATATATATATATATATATATATATATATATGTTTCCATACTGCTACAATGTAATCTAGTATGTATCTCAATGAACTACAGGAGTTTATATATATATATATATATATATATATGTATATATAATGTTTAAAAACCTTAAATAGAGTCAAATATACACGAACAGAGAGAATACATATATATATAGGTTTCAAACCTTAACAGAAGCTCTAATATACACATCAATGAATGAATAGAGTGAATATATATGTGTGTGTGTGTGTGTGTGTGTGTGTGTGTGTGTGTGTGTGTGTAAGGTATTCCAACCTTTAGAAAAGAAACACATTGTCAATTAGGTAACAATGTACAAACAGAGTTACATATGCATATTTCTATGTTTCAAAATTAGCAAAGAGTCAAACATGTTTTAGTGCACGAACATAACTATTACATGCTCATATAATCTTCAAACTTTAAACAAAACTGAATATTTAACAATGAGCGAACAACACTAAAAATATGTTTTTATTCCATTCTATAAATTTCAATCAAGGGGTTGGAACATAGGGGAGTGAAACGTAATACAAGAAATTTAGGACGGTGGAATTTTCCATTATAGAAAAATTAGCAACAATTGCTTCATTTTTTTGTCAGAAAGTTTTCCAAAGAAAAGTCCAATTAGACAGTTTCGATAACAGAAGACTACACATATTGTCATCAACAAGATCCAACAATAATGGCCAATATGACCAGTAAATTGTTCTGAATACATTGAATCATAGGGGTAATGTACAGAGCGTCGAAGATAAGCCTTTCCCAAAATAGTCACCACAGCAGAACACTACGAACATAATCAAGACTTCCATGCTTATTATTTTTAAGGGGCGATTTGAGAGCCATTTTTATGGAACCTGAGTACCTTTGTCATGTTGAACAAAAGCTAGTACCTACGTCGAGGAGCGAACATCCCTGCACCCGGCCATCACAGGAAAGGGTTAGAAAAATATTAAAATTCAAATTATAAAGCGAATAGTTGAGGTCCACAGGGATGTCAGACTGCTTAAATTAAAAATGTTGTGACCTCCAATAGTCGTGCCTGGTTTGTAATCATGACCCTGGCCTGGGAAAGTGATGCCTGGAACTTCTGGTGGGTACCTCATAACAAAACAAAGTCTCACCATTAATACAATTATACCCCTTTCACGCAGAGCTTTAAACAAAAAGGTTAACAAAGGAAGTAATACTGTGAATTCAAGGAGATCAATCTTACATAAACAGAACTTTGTACGAATAGATATGAAGAATCTAGGAAACGACATTATATTTATATATATACGAAAAATCAACTTGCCAGGAAAGTATCCCAGAAATAATTTGCTAGCAGGCCATCATTATACTACAAATAGAATGCATCAAACACAAAGGAGGACAGTACGATAGACCCTTGTGTCTCTCTGCGACGAATGAGTGAACCCTTTTAGTGTTACACAGATTTTCCTCTGAAACAATTGTCATTCTCAAAGTTAAGTAAAAGAGTCAGTAGAAATCCATGAGACACAAACAAAGGGCACATGTCCACGATGGTATAAAGTAAGGACTCTTGGTGTTAACCTCTACCCCGGTCTACATTGTAATGATGGGAGAGATCACATAAACTCTGTTTCCTATTACAGAAAGTAAAAATTCTCTTAATCACACTCATGAACCCTATGTTTCCTTTTTTTTAAACTTAGGATTCGATAGTTCCAAAGGGTCTTACCAGGTATATGGTGGTTGTCATTGACTTCACCATCAAGGATCGCAGAGGCGACAACGCTTTCCTGTGCAACAATGCTCAGTACAGAACCTGCTCTACGAAATCACAAGAACAAGAATGAGACTGCAAAACCATAGAGGGATGATCACCACCCTTAACCATTCAGATGTACAAGCCATGTGATAGGACCTGGATGGTGCATCAGGATTGGGAAGAACAGGAGGACGAGGCGTCAGGACTGAGGCCAATTAATCCCAGGTCAGAGTCTTAATTTCCCCTAACAGATGCACTTATCTTCCTTAAATGTAGAAGATATGTAGTTTCAACAATAGCATAACCATGACTGTCCAGTGTACATGATTGGTCATTACACCTCAACTCTCTGGAGCTCTCCTCTCATTACACCAATAGAGCAAGGAGGGTAGTTAGTTAGTTATGCAATAATCTAAGCAGGACAAGTCGAGAACTGTTTGTTATGGTGGAAGACACCAATCGTATCGTAACCAAACCGTAATGTCAAAGAGAAGTGCTTTGTTACCCACCTTTAATTTCACCTTTAATAATCATGGTCATCCTGATATGCCCTTGGTCCTAATGTCGACTCAGCTAGGTATGGGTATAGGTAATTAATGTTAGGGTTATAACATGGTGTGTGCAAGGTCCACTCCAACCCAAGTCCCTTAATTAGGAAAGTGGAAATGCAATCTTTTCATATGGGCAAATAAATCTAAGTATCAACATTTATATAGCATGATATAGGGGTTTAGGAAAAGGCCCTTTTTTTTCATTGAAACTTCTCATTGTGCTAAAGTAATATGTTCAAGGGTCACTCCAAGCCAAAGGAGATGTAAGCACCCATCTTATGAAAATTTAAAGGATAATTTCCGTAGGAAAAAAAAAATTATGATAAATTTGAGGTTTATTACATAATGCACGTGTCAAACTTTAGTGATGTCGATTTGAAATAAAATTTGGAAATGAATAAAACATACAAGATCTTAAAAATAAAGTTTAATGTATCTTTAAAAAAACAAATACAAATATGGTAAATAATTCTCTATAGTGATTTGATGGTAACTAATTCTCTATAGTTCAGGGGTTTGAAGTTTTAAAGTACATGTTTTTGGCCATGTGAAATATTATCTTAAATTATAATGAAATGTAAGTTTCTATGTTGATGTTACTTTGTTCAAATATGATTTCATATTTCAATGAATTCAAGAAAGTGAATTGAATATCTTTATTTATCAGTGGACAAATTTCAGTTGGTATAGAGGTACTTGAGAATCCTATCACATAATGATATTTCAATTGCTTGACCCCCTTTAGTACTAATTTTTTCCTTATAACAAGCTATATATTTTTTCTTATTAGAACTTTCTAAAAATGTAACAAGACAATGGAAAACACACTTGCGTTGTTTGTTTCAGTTTTAAAATGATATTGGAATTGATTAATGTTAACGCATTTTCCTATTAATGACTTCTGTTTCCTGGACTGCTACCGATTCAGACGTATGTCATTGAGCTGATGCCAAAACCCGTGGTTAATGGCCGCCTTCATTCTGTGACTGTGGGCGTTGACCTGCATTCACATGCCCAACGCATTTGGCTCGAATGAGCATCCAATTCTCATCACTTTCCATTTTTATTGATTGGGGTGAGGTCCTGTGTGTTTGCCTTTTTTTTTTCTGATGCGGTTCACTGTTGTGTTTCACAACCCTTGAGGCCTGTCGATGCGTTTTACCTTTGGGTCTGCGTTTTACCATTTGTGTAGACCATTCTGAGCACCTCACACCTGGCGAGAACCTCCTTGATCCTCAGTCACCAACTTATCTTTTATCTTCCATATATTTAATGGACGCATGCTGTTATTTGGGTTGTGGATTAAATGATGTTCACCGTTGTGATAACTGAAATGCTGTCACAGCGGCGTTAATGATTATGGACTTGCTGCGTTTTGGTCTGCACAATTCTAGCTATCAAGGCGACTGGCTGCATGTTGGGCTGCGTTAATCACTGCGTTGTTGACAAGGAAATAATAGTTATTATTGAGAGGTCCATAGTGACAATATTATGATCTTGTCAGCGTGTTTTTAGGGTAATCACGCCCCTTGTCTTCCAGCCAGAATTTATTTCACTATTTGTTCCACACATGTGCAGCTGAGTGTCAATGACCTCCCCGTGAGCCAAAAGGCCCACCTTTAAAATTAAGAAGGATTTTTACTTCCATTAATTATTATCGCATCCCTTTTTTTTATTATTTCTGTTATTTCTATGTTTAAACCAAGAAAAATTGAGGGAATTCATTCGTTTAAATAATATGCATTACATAACAAGCGCAAAGCATTTATTATTATATGTATTTTATATGGTTGTATATATATAATTTAATTTGAAATAGTTTAGACAGAAAATATGTCAATTTATATAACATTAAATATTTTACTTTAAAGTACATATTGATAGCTTGAATAGACTAAGATGGATTGGAAATAATATTGAAATATTATTTAATATTAAATAAGATTAAAATTTAATATTAATATTGATAGATTAGATTTTAAAATGTAATGTGTATTCATTTACACATTGTAAATAATATACATTCCATAAGAAAGCATTTATTAAGGAATTCATTCGTAAATTATTTTTACTCCTTCTAGTATTTCCTTTATTTCTTTTAAATTAAATTATTTCCTTTATTCCTTTTAATTAAATTAAGAAAGGAGCAAGGCAAAATGGAATGTAATTGTTTTATTTTATTCGTTTCTTTATTATTTTTATTATCAAGATGGTTATGATTGGATGGTAGAGGTAGATTAGTAAGGTAATTGAATAAAGGTAAAGTAGGATATTATAAGTTCATTTATCATATCCTTGAAATCTAACGCAATGAATGTTATTGTGAATATTAGCATAGTATGTCATTGAAGGGTTACTCCTTGCATCATAATGAATGAAAGGTAAGTGGTTGTATGAATCATCTTACTATGGAATATATTGAAACTTAATGGAAGAAATTGTCCTGCATTTTATTAGTCAATGTAATGCAATATTATTCTTTTATTAGTTCATGTAAAGCAATATAAAATTCTTTTATTAGTTCATGTAAAGTAATATTATTCTTCCATTTAATCATTAATACAGGTGGTTATTCTTCTTTTGATCATTAAGGAAAAAGGTTATACCCTTGAGTTGTTATTTAAAGAAGGATTTATTCTATTTATGCAATATCAAAGATAGGTTGTTTAAATCATTATGACGTAGAATCTAGCTTTTAAGTGGTTAAACCCTTATGTAGATCGATTCGGAATGTTAAATTTAGTGTACATGCTCACTAACTGAGTTTTTAAATAATTACCATACTAGCCTTAGGTTGTATTCGGCAAATGATTTATGGCCCGCCATCAGAATGTTAATTTTATTCGAGCGATGGACATTGTCTCATCCTATTGAAGGTTGGGTTGATGTCAGAGTCCTTGTCACGCGCCTTCCGTAAGGGGGCACATTTTTCTTCTTATTTATGTTGTGCTTGATTGAGGTCAGTTGGTTGCTTGGTCTGTTGTGTCGGGTGGGATGTAGACACCTCCATGTTCCTCAGAACAGTCGCCAGCCCTGAGAGCTTAAATGGTTAAAAGTGATGGGAACCTGGGCTTGAGCGTTGATTATGTGTCTTGGAGGTCCTAACCTTGCAGGGTAGGACGGGCGGAAGGTCAGTCGTATTTAGTGGTCAGCTTTACTTTTTCGCTAAATGTCTGCGTTGTGCACCTCTGCCTATGGTTGTGTTGTTGTAGTTCTCGTTGAGGCCTTCAACGTTCTTGTGCTGAACTTCGTGGTTGAGTCTTGTTGTTAGTTGGGTGGCATAGTACCGTTCAATATGTTGCTACTTCTACACGCGCGCACACAANAAAAAAAAAAAAATTGCACCTGTTACTAGAATGGTTGTCGTAACGGGTAGTCCGTTACATATGGTATCAGAGCGGGTTCGACCCGCAACTTGGGATTCACTACGGGTTCCGTTGACATGATAGTATTGATTATTCTGTTGTTGATTGAGATGGTTGTCTGTGTGCAGGTAATCATGGTTAGAGGACGCCGTGTAGGCAGATGACGGGGTGCTAGGGGAGGCGGCGTGACGCCTCCAACAGCATCCACGCCTGAGGGGTCTAACCCCCAGGGAGGTGAGCAGGTCCTTGGACAGGAGCAGATCGGAGTTGCCGATGTTGTGGGGATGATGAGATCCTTCCAGCGCATGTCTGAGGCACTGATCAGCAGATTAGACAGAGATGAGGCCAGGGCGTCGGCACCTGCGGAGGTTCCGCCACGCGCACCGGATGTTACTGGCAGCATTCACCGTGAACTCGAGAAGGTGAAGTTTCCTGAGTTCTTTGGTGCCCCGGATGGCGCAGCCGCCGAGGCATGGTTGGAGAATATGGCAATGTGCTTCTCACTTCGTGATTATACCTCCAACATGAAGGTCTGCATGGCGGTCTTTCAACTAAAGGGGAGCACTCTTATATGGTGGAAGACGCTCCTGCCACAGCTAAACATGGTCGTGGAAGACGTGTCATGGGAACTGTTCGAGGAACAGTTTCGAGAGAGATATATTTCTGAGGAATTCATTGAGCATCAACTCAATGAGTTCAACGCGTTACGACAGGGAGGTCGTACAGTGCCCGAGTACGAGGCACGTTTTATGGAGTTTCTCCGGTATGCTCCGCATCTGAACACGGAGAAGCTCAAGGTCAACAGGTTCGTGTTTGGCCTTAATGGCAGCCTGCGTGCAAAGGTTAGGATTCTG
>SNQJ01S0284780.1:0-11027 GCA_010110895.2 Picea sitchensis | reverse complement strand
AAGTAAACCTTTAATTTGCAATCTTAGTCAACCCCCTTGCTGATGAGTACCTTTTATACACCTCATCATGCAATTTGTAACATTATAATGTGACTTATGAGGTGTCTAATGTGTCTTGGAAAATACTAATAAAAAATGTAATCTCAAGCCCACTATGTGTTAAATTATTTAGACAATCCACAATTTGTTTTTACAACATAACATCCATAAAATGGAGAATCGATCATTTTCGTTATCTTGGAGCTTGATATGAAAATAATTAGTGTAAGATTACAATATTCCACATGAAACATGTGAATAATATTAGAGTCATACTTAAGTTGTGATAAGACTCTGCCATTTTTTTTTTATTCTTAAAATTGAATTCCCAAAAAAGAGTGTGCCACTTATGTAACCATCTCATAGTGTCATTGAAGCTCATGCTTCACTTTATAAGCCTATTCTATAAATACTTTTGTCACAACATGATCATCCACATACAAAACTAGAAGAACAAGTTCCTTGTCAACATGTTGTATATACATATTACTATCTAAGTGACTACAAATAAACCTATTTTTTAAAAGATGTTTATTTATTTTATCATACCAAAACCATGATGCTTGTTTGGTTCCATAAAGTGATCTCTTTAACCTACTAAAAATAATATAATCTCTATCGGTATGCTCAAAACCAAGTGGTCATTGTATGCATATTTCTTCATGTAAGTCATCATCAAGAAAGACACACTTAACTTCGATATAATGTACCTTCTATTGGAAATGTTGCAGTTAGTGAAATCGCATTTCTAATGGCATCCATATTTTCTAATGAGGAAAAGGTTTTAGAATAACATATATCTTCCTTATGTGAGTAACCCTTAGCTACCAATATAGCCTTGCATTGCTCAACATGGCCATTGACCTTAAATTGGGTCCTCTAAATACACCACTTCTCACAATGTTCTTATTATCAATATGTTTAACTTACTCCCAAGTTTCATTATACATTGAATATTTATACTCCTTTATTTCACCTTTCCAGACTAGTTGATCTCCTGGTTTCACATGTCTCAAAACCACAAGTATTCATAATATTTTTAATGAGAGAAAAGTCAATATTCTAAGGTCCAAATTCCCTCGAATATATCCTGGTTGTGCATTTGACAAATTTCTATGGGGAAAAATCCCCCTAATCCGGGTCTAGCGACTAGGCAGAGCCTTGACACCTTGAAAGATAGAAGTGCTTCTATTCTATCCCAAATCCAACAAAAACCTAATGATAGTTAAGCAAAGGGAAAAAATATCAAAATGTGTACCTTGAGTCCTTTCGTCTATTGAAGATCCCTTTCTTTTGTTGTTTGTTCCAATATTTCAGGGCTCCTCCCAAAGTTGGCCTGAAACAAATTAACAAATCAAACTATGAAAACATATGCATAACTACCATGATCATATTAAACGGTTAGATATTCATTAAAAAAATTCATAAACATAAACATAAAGACATAAATATTTGGGATAAGAAGTTTCTCTTTTATTGATAACAAGATTGGAAGTTACAACCTAAATCTTTCCGACACCACTCCATGAACCTTGCCTGGGTTCCTCTACTTTGACTCTAAGTGCACTATTCCCATTATTCTATCCTCACAACCAACATGCCAATATAGGGTAAAATTATGGATTGTATAGGGGAGGGCGACTGGAAGGGAATGTTAAGGATGAAACTGAAAGAAGGATGTAAAAGGCTTGGAATACGAGGGAGAAAATTTGGCAGAGTTCACTTGCCTCTTATTTGATATATCCAAATAATCCCCCTAGGGCCCTTTTTATATGGATACATGATGGTTATTCAGTTTTCATAAGGGATACATAAGGTGAAATGATTGTGCAACCTAAAATAGCTCGTAAACTCCATCGGAAAGCGCATAATTTATATTTTTTTGCAATTTTTTAGAGTACACACAGGCTTTCAGGTTTGCATCTAGCATATTTACATGGGATTTTAGGTATGTAGATAGCGTATGTATGCACTCTGCATATGCATCAGCGCGTGTATACCATATAAAAAAGTGTTTTTTGAGAGGAACTCTAGCAAAAAGAGTTGGAAGATGTGTGAATGAGTAGGCCAACATCATAAATGCATAGTAGTGGAATTTTTAGTGCTAACAGATGCCCCCTAACGTGTGAGGCCAGAAGATAAATGAATGGTTGAAATACATTACAACATATTTAATAAAGTGGGAAGGAACTAGAGTTGAGTAAGCCCAAGTGAGTATCCGTGAACGCATCATCTGCAATATAATAATAATCATCGAGGTGGGAATACCCATTCTCGGGAAAAACTAAGCATGGATCACAAAGTACATTGCAGATCCATGTCATATATAGAAATCATGGCTACATGACCAATGTGTATGCTAATATAAAGTGTAGCCGCAAATAATACATAACGTATCTACATCTCAAAATCATCGTAAGATATACAATTTGATATGAATCCTCAGGAGGAATTAATGCCTGTGGCTAGAGATGATAGATTTTTAACTCGAGAAATAGCTTCAAGATCTTCAAAACTCATGTAGGAGTATAAAACGAGTATAAGACTCACTACTCTGAGGTCTTCGACAAGACATTGTGGAAATATTGGAGTACCTCGATCATCAAAAATAAAACTTCATTTATTCTGAATGTGAACTTGACAGAACTCATGGGATGACTGACTCATGAAGGTCAAGAGACTTATCACAGAATGGCTGACTCATGTTGCAAGACTTCCCCTTTGAAAAGAGAACAAACCATGAAAAGACTCAGGAAGCATTTTATTGATATAAGTATGTGGTAGAGGAGGAACTGTAAACTCTCAATATGTTTGGAAGAGTAACCAAACGAAGGAGGACACAAATCCATGTAATGAGAAAAACTTCCCAATGCCATACTAGATATGAATGCTTGCAGAAAAAACTGAAGGATGTGCTTTGTCCAATGGTAACTAAATTGTTGCCAACAAGAGAGAATGTTTCCCTATCCCTTCTTTTTGGAATATTTGATTTTTTTTGTCTTTTTCACGTATTTAATGATCTTGAAAAATAATAAAATAATGCTATGTTACAAAGGAGCAATGAGTGTCGCGAGCAAGAAAACTGGTTCCAAGCGCATGGAACATATTGATTCTCAGTTAAAGAAGACATGTGCAGGATAAAGACACTTGGGAAAATTCATCTATGGATCAAGGTGTCAGATCGCAAAGGAAAACATGATACCTAAGGAATTATCTAAAGGTTAAGTACTAGAAAAATGAAGCCGACATTAGGCCAAAGACGCAAGAATGAGACATGTGATGCGATTACAGAATGTTACAACGAGACTCCTTTAATGTAAATTTTTACGAGCCCAGAGAAGGTAAGATCGACGGTTTTTCACTTTTAGAGAGTTTGAAAAACACTTAAAAGAAGATTCCAAAGTGTTATTTTTCATACAGTTAGATCCCCAAGACCAAAAAAAGGATAAAACAATGCTTAGGAATACTCTCTCGTGAGCCGAATCTCCCGAGGTGTACATTTTTCGTAAGTTGAGTGTTCAAGGTCCAGAAAAGGTTTAAACTTATACCAAGGAGAAATATAGTTCTTTTTTCATAAATTTAGTTCCCCAAGATGATCCAGGTGGATATCGGTGGCCACCCACCTATTCCAACTGGCTCAAAACAGTCTTCTAGAAATTTACTATTTTTAGCATTTTTTTTAGTTCCTAAACTTCCGGGGCCATTTTGAGGGCCTAAATGAAGTTTTTTCGAGATAGTTAACCTCAATTATATTTTAAGGATCTTATTGAGCCCCCAAAATGAATATCCTCGACGATACCTTTCCAACGAGCTATCATGCACCCAAAATGAAGATTGTATGCCAAAGTTATGCCCCTTGGAAGTTGATACACCAAACTACCCAAAATGGGGTCCACAAAATTGTTGTCTTTTCATCTTCTAGTGTTAGGGTTTTGGATTTTCTTTATGTTAACAGGACCTTAGAGCCTCACTGTAATCATCTTCTTGAAAATGTGTGTATTCGTCACATCCCTTCTCAGAGATAAGATGCCACCATTCTAGAGAGTCTTTCACTCTGTATTTCTACAATTTTGTACATTTCGCTCATTAATTGAAATTGTGTACTGATGTATCTCTATTTTTATGGTTATATTTCTGATAAATATTTGTTATACTATTGGATATCTGATATATCTTTGTACATTTATTTATTATATCTCTGCTCTCATTTCGTGCCGAAAATAATCTGGATCACAGGCCCGAAAAAGGGATAACTAATACCTGAGAAAACTCTCTCGGTGGGACATATCCCCTGAGGTATTCATTTTTCCTAGATAATCTATTGGCTAGAAAGGGTTAAAATTATGCCAAACGGATTTTCTTTCATGACCTATTAACGAGTGTGAAAGAAACAAGGTCACTCGACGATCTTTTCTTGTTTAGGGAGTCTGAAAAGGGATGAAATAAGACTCCAAGGGTGTCATTTTTTGTAAATAATCTCCAGGGCCCAAAAAAGAGATAAACCAAAACCAAGGAGAATGGCCCTTTTTTGTAACTCTAGTTCCTCAAGCCCCAAAAAGGGGTAAACTTATACCTAAGAAAACTTTCTTAGCGAACTGTATCTCCTATAGATTGTGGATCAGCTCATAACCTGTTAGAATATGATGGATGTGCTCGTTTAACCATAGACAATATCATTATTTTCACCCAACCATAGGCCGAAGACACCCTTCGAGCACCTTAACCTTGATAGAGAATCATTCTGGAAGAAAATCGGAGGCTAGATAGCCAAACAAAGGTGGTGCACCTTTATCCAAGGATGGCGCACCAAACAAGAGCTGATTAGAAATTCCAAACCACAACCAAGTGATATTCCTAGCAAAAATCAAAATATGCTAGCTGCAGTAGCTGCAACAACAACACTCCTCCAAACTTGAGCACAACTAGCCAACTGCAGTGCGCACAAGTGTTGCTTTTGCAGTTGTGAGAATGCGTGTCAGAATGAAGACTGACCTCCTGTATTTATACTAAATCCGACAGACTGCTTGGGCCGACTTCTCATTCTGGGTACTAATTCTTTAGTATATATTATTTCCTTTAGCCGACTTTTTCTCTTGGAGGATAATAACCTAATACAAGTCATTCCCTTGAGCCGACTTGTCTTCTAGGATTATTAACCAATAAATTAGTGTTTCTTCTTGCTTCCCGGAATATTCTATTCTCGTCAGGTTTACACGTGGAGGTAAATACCTCCCAAAGATACCATAATATCAACACTATGAAGGTTAAATTCCTTTAGATTAGAAAATTTTTAGTTACTGATTTTCTTATTATGCATGAAATAGATCAAATGTGAAAAATAGAGAACAATAAAATACAATCACACACCATCCAAAAAATAACACAAAGATTTTCTTTGGAAAAACCTTATGGGAGAAAACCCAGCTAAAAGGTGAGGCTTCTCTACTCTCTTTTCTCCACTATGGAACTCTCTTTTCTCTGGTATGGAAATAATGCAAGAAAAAAAGAGAATGCACTCTCTATAGAGTTACTTGAGACCCGTGGCCTATTAAGTTGCTAGAGAACATTAACCCCCTATCTTATTCTTGATAATTTCTCACTCCTATTTTTTCTGCTCTGTTATGGAACAAAATACAATAACGTAGAATGAAACCCCTTCTCCTCCTTGTGGCCCAATATTTAACATATCCAAATAACCATCTAGGTGTAGTTTTTTTACTTCCTCAACCATCAAATATGACAAGGTTTTGGACCTTATAGAATACTCTTGAAATTAGATTCGTGTCTAGCCCCATATGCATGAGTAATGGGGTTGATGTGGCATCCTCTCATACCATGATGGTCAATACGGTAGGTCAACTTGTGGGAGACATAAATTTTTCATATGAGCTCCAATTGACATGATTTTTGCACAATTACAAAGGTCTTGACATGTAGTATAGCATCACGAAGTATAATCCATGTTGGGAAAGTTTTAACCCATACAAATGTCATTTGATTCCTCAAAATGGCGCTAGAACGTTCCAAACCCTAATTTTCCAAACTGAGACCTCGCAATAAGATGACCCTCCAAGTTAATTCCTCTAATGTGCTTTTCACTTTGAAAGCATTGAGATAAATGAAAAAATAACATATGATCTGATCTAGATCATTTTCTTTCTCATGCTTACAACCATGAAGAGACAGTTTAGATCTTGTAATTTGGGGTTAATGATTCTTTTCTAGTAATTTAACTCTCTTATTCTCAATCTCCCTATCACTCCATTTTTTCGTTTCAAATTTAGTTATGGCAGTGATTTTAATAATATTAAAATCTTAGAGGGCCTCCTCCACTATATATTGTTTTATTATGGTCATTTTTGTAGTTTTTCATTTTTATAGATCTAAGTGTTTTTAACTTAATGAAAATTATTAATGTTATAGACTTGACACATCTATTAGCTATTCACCTTTCTTGTATTGGTGGAATAAAATAGAATAATCTAATTATGTAGCAAAAAAAACCTATTTTTTGGTGTTTTCCTTACAAACCCCATAAGAATTTTGATGAAATTTTGGAATTACAATTTTGGATCATTGAAATTGCAATATGGAGTTTCTTTAATGAAAATGGGGGCTTAGAAATTCATCCATAGTGTCACATTTGCAAAACTGAAAATTTCCATTCAGAGTGTGTTCAATAATTTTTTTGTTAAACTGTAACACCCCATATTTTTTGGTCAAAGTAAGGACTTATTTCCCCAATCCACTACCATAATCTATTTGTATCTATCGAGATTGGGTTAGAGTTAATGACCCTACACTCATAGGACATATGACTATGAGGATTCTTAGATTAGATACAAAAAATAGTGTCTTAAGACACCATCCCTCTAAGAATTGACACTAAAGAAATGATGGAAAATTCTCACTAATCAGCAACTGAATTATAACTAGGCCAACCTGTTCAATAAAACATATTAATTAACTTTATATTATTGAACTTTAATACGCCAAAAATTGATTTTAATAAATAACCTCATTAAAAAACATCATCGAAATAAATATATTTAACAATCTGTTTCATAAATCTTTAAATTAAGATGTCATGGTCATGGGTTGGGTATATATTTAGCCAATATGACAATGAAATAAATGCATATGACTATCTATTTCATAAATCTTTGAATTAATATGCCATGAATTGGATATCTATTTAACCAATATAACAATGAAACAAAAATTGAAACAAAAATTAAATACATATGGCAATCTATTACATAAATCTTTAAATTAATATGTCATGGATAGGGTATCTATTTAGCCAACTTTCTGTGACTTACACTTTACTACAAATTTATTTAATAATTGTCCTTGACTCCCACTACATGATATGACCTATTTACAGGTAAAATGGCCCACTCCAGAGCAATGTCTCACTCATTATCTACAAAGAACATATAACTCATAGTGAGATGCCCCATTACATAAAATGGCCCATATAAAATTTAGAAAAAAATGGCCATTTAAAATTTAGAAATAATAAACATGTACATACCATATTTGAACAAAATAGAAACATTCCTACTTTACCAACCAAGACGATTAACATTTTTTTAAATGTTAAGAACATTCCTACTTTACCCACCAACACAATTAACATTTTTTATAACAAAAAATGTTATTATCCTTTTCTAGTAACAGATTTTGCAAATCTGATTGACCAGGAGGGGCCATCCATATTACATTAAATTAGAACATATGAAAAAAGGTGATTGTATAAATAAACCATCTGACATGTGCACCCTATAATTTATTGTTCCGCCGTGTCAACTCAAACACTCACACAAAACAAGAAGAGCGTGGATTACGTTGAATACTTTATTATGGTGGTGGGTATCCTCGGCTGTTGCAGAACAAAACAAGAGGCCGCCAACGGTTTTAAGTTCGTAGTTTTCCACAGTAGTTCCTGCTCCATAGTTTACCACCTCTTTTTCTCTGCGGTTATCTCAACTTTCGATATTTCAACAGGTCTCAAACACCAAAACAGCAGGTGGTTTCTCGCATCCCCGCTGGTCGTTTTGTTCTATACCTATTTCAGGAAACAAATAAGATAAATGGCTGTAACTTGGTACACGCAGACAATCATGTTTTAGCAGAGATATGGTCTATGTTTGATGTTTTTTTACTGTAAATCGATAGATATGGATTCCGACGTTAGTACAGCAGAGTTGGCGAGTGAGGAAGAGTATTCGGGCGATAGCGCCGGCCCTAAAAAACCATGTCCTGATCAGAAGCAGCAGCCCGTACGCCAGCCAATCATTCCCCCGAGGTCTTGATCTGCAACAATAATAACAGATTTGTCTGATAAAAATAGCTAACAGCTTATGTTTGTCTGTATATTTGCTTGATAGGGTTACTCATGTTAAATATTGAGCTATAGAATTGATTTGTCTGATAAAAATAGCTAACAGCTTATGTTTGTCTGTATATTTGCTTTATAGGGTTACTCATGTTAAATATTGAGCTATGGAATTGATTGGATTTGCATTGCAGTGTTAGTGTTTTGTGTTCTACATGCGCGCAGCCCCGGTGGGAGAGCGAGTGGAATTTCAGTATAGAAGATGGGGTGCCCATCAATAACAGGAACTCATCCTTTAAAAGAGGAGATTCGGTGAAAGACAAAGCAGGCAAAGGACTAAAGATGCGGAGGAACATGGGAAGGGTTTTCTATCATAGGCAGCCCCGTGTTGTGCTGCTTTCTCCTTGAAGGATTCAAGTGCCCCAGAGTCTCCTTATCAGTAAGACTATTGATTTGAATCAAGCTTATACACGTGATGAGGGTTCCTGGTTGGATTCAATTTATATTTTATATTGGTATTGGAATTGATTACAATTTAACCTCATTGACTGTAATGAATGAGAAGGCAAGGGACAGCCTTAGTTTGGCTCTATGTATGATCCTAGCAAATTTATCACTCCAATATATTTCTTTTGTTGTTGCATTTAAAACACAGGTCACTGAAGTTGTTCAAAATAAATCGTGGCTCCACAAGGGAATTCATGAATTGCTTTATATCAAGTAGAACGGTATTAAATACTTTTTTTTATATATTGTAAGATCGCTATTCCTTTCGTAATTTCAATTTTCTTCCGAGCTGGGGTGGCTCAATTAAGTTTAAATCTAGATCATGGCGACACTAGTTCACCACTGAAGTTTAAATCTAGATTGTGGCGACACAAGTTAACCATAGAAAAACTTCGTTCAATTAAAATGAATTGAACAATGTTTCTTCTTCTGAGTGTGTAGGTTTCTGACAAGTTAACAACATAAGAACTGCTTTCAATTAAAATGGAATTGAACCATGTTTTTAGGTTTTTCTGAATGTACAGGTTTTTAGGTTTATCTGGGTTTTTCTGAATGTACAGGTTTTTAGGTTTTTCTGAATGTACATGCTTTTTTGATTGTGTAGGTTTTCACAGTTGGTTAGTTGAATTAAAATGGAATTGAACTATGTTAGTTTTTTAGGTTTTTCTGAATATACAGGTTTTTTGGATTGTATAGGTTTTCATAGTTAGTTAGTTGAATTAAAATGGAATTGAACTATGTTTCTGCTGAGCTATGTTTCTGTTGATCGTGTAGGTTTTCACGATATTATCAAAGTTATCATTATTATATTATCATAATTATTATAATTATCATTATTATATTATTATAGTTATCATTATTATTATGTTAGTTATCATATTTATTATTATGCTAGTTATCATATTGCTTACTTCACAATGTTATTATGTTAATTATTATGTTCGTTGAACAACTTTTTACATTGAATTTTTTTGAAAGTGAGTTTACTTTTCAAAACAAATTCAAGCAGCACAGTAAAATGGAATTAATAATGTTTCTTCTTTTTATTTAAATGGAATTAAACAATGTTTCTTCTTTTTATTTTTTTCACAATAGTACTGATCTATGATATAATTTTTAGTGCCTGTGGATTCAGAAACCTGTGTTGTCCCAAAACAATTCAAGAACCACAAGAAGTTATCAGATTAGTTGCTTGTTTTAATTGTGGAACATGCTGAGATGTGGTTCTCATGTCTGACAAGTTGTAATCTCCACACTATAGTTACTTGTTTTCATGGTAGAATATGTTGAGATGTGATTCTCAGGTCTGAGAAGTTGTAAACTCCACACTATAAAGAAAAAGTAGCAAGTGGTAACAGGAAAGCTCTATCTTGTCCATGAGCCAATCGTGACGGAGAAATAATTCAGTCTAGCATAGCAGACGACATGGTAGCAGCATTGGGCAGTGTGATTGCTTGGTCGAGAGACGTGCAAGAAGCTCCAAAGCTCTCACCATGAGAAATATATGGTTGTATGAAGGACCCTTAAGAATCCAAATTCCGTACTTGAGGTGTACGGTGAAGTACAGTATGATGTATATAGTTTCTGATGGATAGGACCAATGCTATCTAGAGATTTTTTTTTATTAGAGAGGGTTTCTCTGGCTCAAAAGTTAGTTTTCTGTACTGTTTAATGTATTTGATGCTTCTGTTGCCATTCTTGTATTATTAACTGCCAGCAAAGTAAAGAATTCATACAAGTTGTGTATCATTCATTGAAAAATATTCCAGAATTCATATAAGTTGTCTATCATTCATTAAAAAAATATTCCTTGAAGTGGGCGATGTTGACTTGCAATTGGTATCACAGAAATTATTTTATGTTTGTGGGCGCTGTAATACCTCAGCCATGAGAAAAGCTCTAAGACATGAAAGACTCGAAGAACTGCATGCATTAACCAACAGACTCGCAAGAAAAATGCACTAACGAATCGAAGAGAAAATTGCCCCATGCATTAACCAACAGACTCGGGAAGAAAAATGCACTAACGAATGGAAGAGAAAATTGCCCCGCCATAAAGAAATTGAATGAGTGTGGTGCTCAGTTCATTGAAAGTGCAAGATCCACGAAGAAAAACTTAGATAGTATTGAGGAAAATAAT
>SNQJ01S0284777.1:0-11027 GCA_010110895.2 Picea sitchensis | reverse complement strand
AACATACTATGAAGATAGGTACTGTTGTAAAATAATTCAATGATCTTCAATATGAAACTGAACAGTGAACATAATAAATAACAGTAGTAAAAGAGATAGGGTTAGAAACTTACCTGAGTGTGGAAACCCCCATAGATGTACTCGGTAAAGTGAGAAGTGTCAAGCACTTACCTAAGGGAAGACCTTACCAAGTGAGAGAGAGATGACCAATAGGAAAAACAAATCACAGTAGACCCCGAAAACAAGATGACCTCAATCAATCAAAGAACCCTCAAAGACCAACGTTTCCTTGTAACCATCCACTTTGGATCATGTTGCTCTTAACACATTAGGAAAACTTGGGAGGGTCACGACAGCCTTCCTTGAGGCATGCCACACAACACAGAGGTACAACACAGGTCACAAGAGGAAGAGGCAAGTTGACAGTGCCAAGGTTAGGCTGCGACAGGGTCAAGGTAGCCACGACAAGGCTACCAAGGGGTAGCTATAGGCTGACAACACCAAGGATATGTTGTGGTAGGGTCAAGGCTGTCGAGGGGCAGCTACTAGCTAACAACGCCAAAGATACGCTACAGTAGGTTCAAGCCAACCACGGCAAGGCTGCCGAGGGGAAACTACAGGCTGATAGTGCCAAGGTTAGGCTGCGACAGGGTCAAGGCAGCCACGGCAAGACTGTCGAGGGGAAGCTACAAGATAACATCACCAAGGATAGGCTATGGCAGGGTCAAGGTTGTCGAGGGGAAACTACAAGATGACAGCACCAAGGATAGGTTGCGATAGGGTCAAGGAAGCCACGACAAGGTTGTTGAGGGGACACTACATGCTGAAAGTGCCAAGGATAGGCTAAGGCAGGGTCAAGGTAGCCATGGCAAGGCTGTCGAGGGGCAACTACAGGCTGACATCGCCAAGGATAGGCTGCGGTAGGGTCAAGGCTATCGAGGGGTAGCTACAGGCTAACAGTGCCAAGGATAGGCTACGATAGGGTCAAGGAAGGCACGACAAGGTTGCCAAGGGGAAACTACAGGCTGATAGTGACAAGGATAGGTTGTAGCAGGGTTAAGGCAACCACAGCAAGGCTATCGAGGGGTACCTACAGGCTGACAATGCCAAGGATAGGCTGCGATAGGGTCAAGGCAGCCATGTCAAGGCTGTCGAGGGGCAGATAGAGGCTGACAGTGCCAAGGATAGGCTGTGACCAACACATAAGAGGGGGAACCTAGCCATAATAAGGGTGACCAAAATATACAAGTCAGCAAGAGGGGCTTAACCAATCACAAGATAACAACATAAAGGGTCATCTCTCTATCAAAAGGTCGAATCATAATGTGGGGGTGTCATCCTCGTACAAAGGGGGTTTCCACACTTTGATGTGGGATTTATACATTTTAGTTTGATCCAAGGGTCAAATGGTCAAAGGCAAAGCAAAATAACAATATCTACTAGATAATATGCATTAAAAATACTCAAAAAATGTCACAGAAAAGTAAATTTATCAAGAACTCATTGAAAGGAAAAGAAAAAAAAAAAGGTATGCAAGACCTTAATATTGACAAGCATATGTGAATTTGTTTTTATTATAAATGATCAATATTATAATATTATACATTAGTACTAGTTTTTTTTTTGTTTCTTTGCACGACTTACTGCTAATTTCATAAGTATTTCATCGATATCTGTGTCATCTTCTTTTACCACGTGCTCTTCTATTGTTGATTGTCCTTACATTCTTGCACGCATTGCATTCCTTGTCAGATACTCACAGTGTTGAGGCACCAAATTCGGGTCATCGTCTACAGTGACAAAAAATATTAAATTTATAGGGCAAGTTATTGAATACGATTGATTTAGTTCATTAATAAGAAAAAATATGACTGGAATGTAATAATTTACCTGCCCTGTGCTCCTCTTCTATTAGAGGATATTGATGTGTGTCATGCAGATATACCACTGAAACCACAAAATTTATAAGTAGACAATCATAATTGAATTAGTAAAAAGAAAAAATAGAATCACAAAATTCATAAGTACGAAATTATTAAGTTATATATGATTAATATATAGCCATATTACCATCGTGGCTCTCATGTGCAACAACATCATGGGGCTGCACCGACCCAGTTATGTTAGGATCAAGTTGCACCTCACTTTCAGGAGGTTGCACCTCACTGTCAGGAGCTTGCACCTCACTTTCATGGGGCTGCACGGAAGCACAATCTTATGGTTTCTCTCTACTATCAACAAACTGTTCTGCAGTACTATTGATGGGCTTGGTGAAATTGTTTCTCCCCTGTTATAAATAACAGAGCAACATATAAAATTATTGTACAGTATCAAACAAGAATGTATTTTAGAGGTAATGAAACCGTGTTATTGTGGTTAGATTTTTATAATATACCATCTCATGCACACTGCATCTTGGAAACTATCCCAAGATTTTTCGGTGATCAATAACAGCTTGGTATCCATACTTGTAACCAAGCCAGAGGTCTTCCATAGTGGCTTTGGTACAAAAATTGTCCCCCTACATTGCATAAGAGTATTGATTTTTGTTATTGGTTGCCCCATGAATTACCAGAAACCTGGAAGGCGATATAACTAATAATATTGTTAAGATGTTTGATTACTTACAATTCATGCCTGTAACTTAGAATAGTCGCCTTGGCCTAGTTTTTGTTGGCCATGTTTCTCAACCCTTTCCTTGGTGGATTTCGAAGTGTCAGGGAGCCTATGAAAAATTTCAATTATGTTATACACCGCAATTGTATTTAAAAATAAAGAAAGCTAAAAGTATTGAATTCAAATTGTAATTTACCTTCCTGGACCAGGTGGATTTCTTCCTTCTTTTTTCAATCTCTTCTCCTTTGCATCCTCAATGAACACCTTCCATTCCCTCTCAAGAATAACAGGTGGACACTCATACCTAGGGTTATTTTGCAAGTTAACCCTATACATGTCATGTATATATTTTAAATATAGGCCCACCGCTTTGGAGACCTAGCTTTTGTCAAAGGTATCTACCCCAAACATACGTTCAATGTAGTCCAAGATTTCTTTTTTGAGGTGAATACTCTGAGAATTCCACCTCATGCGTAACATGGGACCAAAAATTTCCAACGACTAGTCATGCAAGTGTTTATAAAACAAGTTGTTTCCTACATGCAAAAATAAACGATCATTAATTAGAAAATAACAATATATAAGATTATATATGCTTCATATATGCAACAACAAACGCTTAAAACAATTAGAAACACCTAGACATTTTAATGTCTTTATTGGAACTCCTTTCTGATTCACCAAAAAAGTGCATGAAATTGTTCCCGTGCTGGCAATGCGTGACGATCCAGGAAATGAGCTGACATTTTCATCACTTCCAGTGTCACCATCTCTTGCATGTGGCTCTGCCACCTCCGGCTGAAGGGGTATGTCATGCTCCCGGTCCTCAACTATAGGTGTGGGCCCAGTCTGAGTATGACTGGGATCAATCACAGGTGGAGTGTTGAATAGCCTAGACGGTATATGTTGTCTCATGCTGGCTGGATGTTGTGGTGTACTCTTTGCAACATGAATACTACCAACATCTTGTGTAGGACCAACTGAATCGAAGCCAAAAAATCCTATATAAAAAAGAAAAAGTTTTTTTTATTAGAAAATGTAAAAGTTATAAACATGAAACATTCATAATTGAACTTATGACAAAAAACAAATCACTTTAAGATATGGCTATTACCTTATATTTTTGAAGGTCTTCCTTCAACTGCTCTATCCATTCTTTAGTTTCTTGATTTTGATCTTTACTTACAATCAAGCGAAGGATTTCTCTGTTCATTTTTCTGATGATTTTTTTTATTGTTACCATTATGTTGGGGTCATCCAACAAGTCGTTGTCAACCCAATCATCACAACCATGGCCCGTGGACTACATATTTCAAGAAATAAAAGTTATTTTCAATTATATAAAAAAATAATAAATTTCACATTAAATATAATTCAGAAATGTTAATCATATGCATGTTCTGGGGGGGCTAGAGATTTTCCATGATCATCCTACCAAGAATTAGGTTTTAGAAATCCTTAACAAATGAAATAACTCATGCAAACTCACAAAGTATGATTTGCATTATAGTGAAGTCCATTGCCTGTAATTTACCTATTTTGAGGGGTCAGCTGGTGCTTTTCCACGATCAACCTACCAATAATTAGGCATTAGAAATCTATAACAAATTAAATGACTCATGGAAACACTAAGAGTATGATGTGCATAAGATTTAGGTGTTAGAAATCCATAACAAATAAACATCATGAACAATGATAAATTTACAAACAATGGGAATACAAATTTACAAACTGCACCACATCACATCATGATAAGTAAACATAATAGATTTCAAATTACTACCCCCATAATAGCAATGTCTGTATGCATTCGATTCAAGTTGTAATCAATCAACAACTCCTCCCCTGTAGTTATTGATTTTATTGCGCATACGAATACACGGTTTCGTTCCTGCCCCTCAAATATGCAATTGGGTTGCTTATTTGTTGTCCTGAGTCATGTACTATCTATAAACCCTACAATATTTCCCGATGCCTTTGGCCTTCCATCAATATACATAGACCCTCCTTTGTTTCTATCATTGTCTCTTAGTTGTATATAATTTGCAGCCACTCCATATATCTGCATACCTCGCGTATATTGGACTAGCTTCATCCAATCTCTATAATTGTAACAAGGCCCAACATACTCCATCAATTCAGTTATTCCGCCATCAAAAACCTTTATGCCATCCATGGAAAATAGCCCAAAGCCATGTAATGATGATGGAGCAATGAAATATATCCTCCCGTCCAGACAAAAATCAGTGTTTACTTGAGGAAGGTCCTTGGGTACCCATCGTTTCACTAAATGTTTGTACCTCAAGGGAACCTCTATGTAATCTATGCTCTCAGCATCATAATAGCAAGGACCCCCTTCAGCAAGAAAAAATTCCATGCGTCTATGGAATTTTCTTCTGATATTCTCACCTCTAGTTGCTCTCCGTCTACCAAAACTTTCCTCACTCGACGAAGATAGATCTGACAAATACCTGTTTGGTTGTACCTGTAGTCCATCAAATGAGAGAGCGGTTAAGAAGAATGCCCCTTTCAATTCTAGTAATGATAATTGTGTAGGATACAAGGATGACAAAAGGAAAACAACAAATATGCATTCTTCTTAAATGGCAGATTGATCAACTCGTATTATAAGGGGAAGATTGATCAACTCGTATTTGTGATGTAGAGAGACCAAGTGACATATCAAGTTGGTTCAACAAGTCAAGTTTCAATCACTGACAAACTAGTTGAGGCAAGGTCAACAAAGATAAATGCTTGATTTTCATATAGTGTCAAAGTCTTAAACTTAGAAGGGAGCTCACTTGAGGCCAACTAGATGAAGACATGTCAGGCCATGTAACAGATTTTGGGATTGCAAAATGAATGGGCGAAACCCTTATTGAGTCACTTACTTCAACAGTTGCTTTGAAAGGATCGGCAGGATACATTGCCCCAAGTATGGCTTTTCAAAATGTTAGTTTTACTTGTCTTTTCCCAATTGATTTTATCACAATCGTCGTAATAGATTGTCGATTTTTTAGCCTATATGTATTAGTGTGGGTTGATAGGGTCACTCGAAGGGAATCCCTATGATTCTCCTTTCTTCATAGTATATGAAGAAGAGTCCATTTACCCCATGATATCGTTTTTCCCTCTTTACAATTTTCTCAAGCTTCCAAATGTCCGACATGCCCTTCCATCAAAAGTAGGATCAATACCATACTAAAACTGAAAGTGTAGAAACACCAATAAAGTATGATCAAATGACATAAGTAAACTATAAAAATTGAACACCAATAACACTTTGAGAAATTATGTTGTTGATCCATGAAAGGAAGCTAAGTATGGAATGCATATTTCCATAAATGACCCTTAAAATTCAAAGAACATGTGACACGTATGAGATCTAGTACTTACAAATTTAACATAGGGTTGTTTCTTATGGACTCATGAAAGGAAATATAGTATTTTCTATGAAATACTTATTATATTGAAGAATCAGCGTTAAAGGTTCATGGTTTCATGACCATGTATGTCACCAATTATTGAGCAAGAAACAACCCCCCTTTTCCTAAAATTTTGCAAAGACTGACAAATGACAATATTTTGTCTAAAAGGGGGCCCTGCCTCTTCATTTACTAAGGTTCTTTGATTCTCCTCAATTTTTGTTCTTACTTACCTTCTTTGAAACTTGTTGATGTCTCTCATTTTGGCTAGGTATGAAGAGTTTCCCCTACTAAGAAACCCTACCTTTCAAAGGTTTTTTCTCCCTTGTTTACTTTGAGAAAATGCATAAATTTTCTTCACTCTTCCTTGCAATCTATATTTTTTTGAATGTGTGACATGTTTCTCCTAAAATATGTTTGGGTTTGAAATGTCACCGCCATAAAACTCTCAAATGCAACACATTGCATGAAATTAATATTTGGTGTGATATGAATTGTTGCACCCCAATTTGGATGTGATGTATCATGTGAGGGGTGCATTATCAATGTGACAAGATTAAGTGGAAATATTAGGAAAAAGAGAAAATGAAAGTAGATTGCAAAGTCGGCTCTGCCTTGATCATTTTCTTGATTGGAGAATGTATCACCACAATACACTTGGATTTCCACATGATGAGTAAGTGGTGGGTGAAAGGAAAGAGAAATGAAAGGGATACTAGTTCATATCCCACAAAATTTGTAAGGCCTCCTTATAAAGTGGTAGATACTTTTATTGCCACGGTATGTGGAGAGAATGATGCAATGCAATTCTGAGAGTCTTAGGTGCCTCTAATACAATAGGTAACTTCACTTGGTACTATTTTCAATCAGGGAGATATCCTTTCTTCCAACATGAAGCAAGCTATCATAGATGAAAAAGGTACAAATCTTGGGAAACCTTCATATTTCTACATTTATTCTTATCTTTTATATGTTTTATGTTCCAGAAACACTTTTCCAAGAATGGGATGGGAATGGCTCCCTAAACATCCCCCAATTCATGTTTACTGAAAAGTGTTGTGTGAATATAAATATCTAGTATTTATGTGAATATATGTGAAGAATTTATGAGGCCATTATATGCACTCATCTATAGGGAGTCAAAAATATATATGTATGACAAATATTTGGATACACTATCCACACGCAGGGGCTAACACATTGTGGAAAATGGGACCAACTTGTGGATATATGGTGGAACAAAGACTCCTCATATTTTCATAGATAAGGTGTTGCTATAAGAAGTGTCCTATGAAACCTAGATTAATTGTATTAGTGCAGTGCATGTGAATGCAAAGAAAGCCCCATAGCCTCCCTTTCATTTATTTATTGAAGGTTACTATTTGAAATATATCAAAGAGTCTAAATAAGAATCTAAATCTATTATCTATTTCCAATTTTGCAATAATATATTCAGAAGAAATGATGCCAAAAAGGTAGTGGAGAAACATTAGCATGTTTTAAAGTACACCTGGGTATATGCAAATGAATCCTGGAGGGATGAAGAGTTGTATATAGAAGACACCATTCTTAATGAAGTATTAATATGTTTGGGCACTAAATGAAAGGATCCATCGACATAGTCTAGATCTAAGGAGAACACAAACAAACAAGAGGAAGCCTCCAAGAGGGTTGCAGAAGAGAAGAGGAAGGGGGTGGAAGAACTAAAGGTAGTTGAAGAGAAAAGAATAAAGGAGGAAATAGAGAAAGAAATAATGGAGAAATAAGAAAAAGGAAAGAAAATAAAAGCAGAGGAGAAGGAAACAAAAAAAAATAGGTAGAAGAATAAGAAATAAGGAGACTAGAAGAAAAAGAAAGGGATCAAGATGAGTTCAATGCATAGTCACTTGCAGGAGTGGGACCTTTTTACACAACTTCAGTTCTAGCTTTGATGATAGGAGGTCACTTTCTCCTGATAAACGATATGATGCTATTACGATCTATTGTAATAAGAGAATTCATTTATGTTATATGCCTAGAAAAGTGTGCCCTAAGGGTTGTAGCATTGTGGTATTGAAGAACTTATTCTCTTGGGCTATTTGGTGAAATTGGGATGAAGTGAACTACTACCGTTGTATTTTAATATTTCAGATCAGGCCTAAGGCTGAAATATCACAGGAAATAGTTGCATAATGTGGTTGGTGTGGGTTTCATATAGGTTTCATATAGGCTTCATGTGTTTTTCTGGTTGGTTATCTACCAAAGCCTTCCATTCAAGGCTTGGTTGGTGAAAACTGATCTCTTTTCCCTATTTGCAACCATTCCAAATTGATGAGCAATAGAATATGTTGTGGGATTGCCAGGTTTCTAGGAGTTGTTGGGATCATGTGCAGATGCAGGTTCAGCAAATAGAGGAGTGAATAATCTGTAGGATGTACCTAAAGTCCTGGGATTTTTGGGGATTTTGGTTGCACCTATCTTCGGATGAGGCTCACCATATTCGATAGCGAACCCGACCATTCGACATGGCACTTTGTGAATGGAATCTAGTGTGTCCTAAATGAGATAGAGAGTCATAAATTGTGATGTGACCGACCCAGCCAGCGGCTGAATAAGCGTTAGAATAATTCTATTTGACTAATGTGGAATCTGACTCTGAGGGCAACCGGTAGGCCGGAGTCAAACAAGGCCTCATCCTTATATCATAAGGTATTGATTGGGGAGGGATAATATTATTGGAAATAGTACAACGTTTTCACCGATAGGCCACTTACCTGAACTACGTGAAGGTAAGGGATAACCTCTCCTTCTCCTCGCTCACGCTCCTTTTTTTTAATCGCTAAAAGAGGATATTCTTAAAGTGGTCCAAGAGTCTAAGGCCTCAAGTAAATTTCTAAGGGTTGTGAACACTAACTTCATAGCCTTGATTCCCAAGAAACAATATGCTATTACTTTTGAATAGTTTAGGCATATTTCACTATGTAATTTGATCTACAATCTTATATCCATTTTTTTTTGCAAATAAGTTGAAGGATATATTGTCAGGTATAATATCCAAAGAACAATTTGGGTTTCTATTCAATAGATAAATCCATGATACAGTGGATAATACATAGGAAGGAATGCACTCGACAACTTAGGCGAAGGCATACAGAGGTCACGACAACCCTGGCAGCCCTTGGCAGGGCTTAGGTAGCCCAAGATAGCCTTGGCGGAGGCAGACAGAGGTCACGACAGCCCTTGCCATGGGTATATGAACATGGTGTAACCTGAGATGCACACAGACATGATTTTGTTCTTGTTGCAACTAATGCGGCTCATGTGATTCGATGGGGTCATTGATGACATTTTATTTTGGGTGGGCATACAGAAATGCAAAAGATACAGATAAAACTGGATGAGAATCCATAAATGCAGATATGTAAAGATACAATGGATGAGAAGCCAACCCCTACTCCTTCAATAGCCTTACCATGATCTTCTCAGAGGATTTGCTTTCCATCGCCACCCTCAGGCTTTGCTTGTCGTCGTCGCCCTCAGGATTTTCTTGCTAAGGGTTTGCTCACCAATATTGGTTTATTTTCTTGCAGGTTGATGTGCGGGCCAAAGAAAGAACACGGGTGTTTGCTTGCAGGTTGAATTATGGGCCGAAGAAAGAACAGGGCTTGCTCTGTTCGCCAATTGTATGTTTATGTGCAGGTTGCAGGTCGAAGTGAAGTGCAGGAAGTGCAGGTAAAAGTGAGGAGGCCCACGGGCCTTTTTTTTTTTTGTATTTAAATTTAAAAGTTATTTCTTTATTTTATTTATAAACAATGTGTGCAAAGGCCCTCAAAGGCTATTCGTTGAGTGGTTGTATTTCTAATTTGTATTTCAATATCACTTGCGAAAATGAGGCATGAACACCTATGCATACAGACATGAAAGAATGTTAGACATAAAATTCACATATATCATCAATAAGCCAAGACAATGTTACATCAAAAGAAATATATAAATAAAATAAAATCATGCCTAAGAAAAACAAGAGAAACTATCATCAAAGCATAAGAGACTTCATCACATGCAACCAATTAAGCTCAAGTAGTCATAATGCAAATTCAAGTTCCATTTAAAACAAAGTCAAAAGTGATCAATTAGTATCTTCAATTCTCAAGCAAATCAAAATAAATTCATCAAAGTAAGGTATGTCAAGAAAAGCATGCTTAAATATGAATCTTAGTGAAAAGGTTTAAAAAAGGGGGGTCCATGTGCCTACTAACTCGAGGCTCATTGAGGCTTCGACAAATGGTGACACATTAGTTGAATCTATGAATCTCTATAATGATACCATCAAGTTATGAATCCAAAAGTAAGAATACTTTATTCACTTCTCATAGAAATCTAATTTTTATATGAAGTAGGTACTAGTCAAAATATTCCTTGTAGGGAATCGATGATTATTCCAAAACCAACTTGATCAACTCAAACTCTATACCAAAATAACAAATGATAAGGTTTATTCTCCTTAAAGAATAAATTATTAGTTCAAATCATAATCACAAGGACTATTTGTATGTAGGGTGAGAACATAAGTTATGGACTATTTATAATGATACCTCATAAAAACATAAACAACAACAAGCATGAGACATAAGTTCATGAAGGCAAAGTTATTATCCTACTTTGATAAATAGGATGATAAATTGTTCTTATTCCCTTGATGCTTATTAGAGGTAATGTTATTATATTATGTCCTATAACCTTTTCACTAAGTGAAAATGGACTATTTTTCTTTCATGGCCACACATAATAGTTGTCATGTTTATGTCTTTACCATGGACACACATATAAGTGAGCCAAAGGATGTTCTAATATATATACTCATGTATGTTAGTAAAGGTAATCATAATATAACTTAGCAATGGTTTGAATTTTAAAAAATAAGCATATTATTATTGAAATGACTATCTGTTAATAAATATTCAAAACTAAATAAATGTATATTGTTTTATTATTTTATATATGTAA
>SNQJ01S0284775.1:0-11027 GCA_010110895.2 Picea sitchensis | reverse complement strand
TTCTGGTATGCCTCAAAGTCTTGAGATTGCTCTTCATACGCTCTTTATTCAATTTCTCTGGAGAACATTATTTTCATTCATCTGATGTAGAATTCTGACTCATGGATGTTGCGGATGATATAATGACTTATGTAGAGATAAGTCTGGTTTACTGGAACAAGTAATTATCATAGTATTCTCCCTCCATCTGGGAGAACTTCCGGTTCTAGATATCGCAATGCTTTTATTCATAAGTCTTCCATACATTGTTTCTTCATCACGACTTTTGGTTCTTCTGCTTGATTGTTTTTAGTGACTTCATATCAGGCTGGCAATCTCGTGATTCTTGATACAATGACTGGTTGTTCTGGTTTCTCTTTCTTTCTTTGAATATTCATGTTCTTCTTCATGTTTTTCTTTAGTTCTTGGGTTCATGGAGATTCCATGCCCTAGAGATTCCACTTCTTCCTTTCATCATAGGATCATGGATCTGGATGGACAACCAGGAATACTTTAAGGCTTCTCTTCGAAGAAGTCTTCTTCTACGTTTGAACTGAACACATACTATTTTTCATGGTTACTACCATGGATATATATACTTCATCATCTTCAATGGATCATAGGATTAGCTCCCTCCTAACCCTTGCTTCATGTAGGAGTGCATATAATCGGTTCCCTCCATATAATAGAGTCCACGCTTCCATTTGCATCCTTATTGTCTTATGCAATATATAATTGGCTCTCTTGTCTAACAGAGTCCACGCTTCCATCTTGTTATCTTCTACAAAACGTCATAAGTCTTTTTCCAATTTCCTCTCGGTTGTTGACTTATTTATGTCTTTGCTTCTTCTAAGTCTTTTCATGATTGATTCAGTTTAATAGCTTTCACATGATTTGTATTTCATCCTTTCATGTGTATTATCTAATGATATCCATTTTCATCTTGTTTGTTCTTCCATAGGTATAGTTCTTCTTGGAACAAATTATCTTTCAAGAGATAGATATACAAGATATGTACAGAGACGATGCAAACAAGATATGTACAAGAAATAAGAAGATTGTTGTTACCTTTTAGAAGAAGAAGTCTCTTCCATCTTGCTTAGTATTCTTTGTAGGTTCCTTTTCTTCGGCAATTGATGCTTCATGTTTCTCCTTCCTTCTCTTTAGCTCAGGACAATGATTCTTGTAGTGACCATACTTTTGATAGTTGAAGAATTGTACTTATGCAATGTCTTTCTCTTGATTTGGCTTCCTCCTTGAGCCAAACTTCCTTTTGTTCCTTAATTTCTTGAATATTTCTATAAAAGATTGATCGTCGTACTTCTTTTGGGGTTTCTCTTTTGCATTGATCCTTGATTCTTCTTGAGCACAGCAAGTCCAAAGTTTTTCAAATGTCGGGTACTCCTTCCTTGTGTTCATGCTTGCGGCAAATGCATCCCATGTCTTGGGAAGACCATTGAGTACTATGTTCACCAATTCATTTTCTAAAGTGATCTATTCAATAGCTTTTAGTTGATCTCTTAACTGGGAGATCCTTACAAAGTATGATGTTATGTTGTTGCCATCATTCATCTTCATGTTACAGAGCTCATTCTTCAAACTCATAACTTGTCCAATGTTTCTGACTGAGAAGAGATTTGTTAGGGCATCATACATCTTCTTCGATGAGTCAATATGGGAGATGTAGGGTATCAAGTGGTATTTTATAGAATCCACTATGATACTCATAGAATTGATGTCAACATCTTTGAACTTCTCCATAGCTACAACGTTCTGTAGTTCTTTCTCTTTTCCTTCTTCAAACTTTGGCTTCACGATCTTTCCTTTCACGATATCCAACACTTTATTCTTGGCAAGGATGAGGTCAATCCTTGTCTTCCATGCTCTGAAGTTAGAGGATCCATCTAACTTTTTCTCATAATTCATAGAGTTAGTCATGGCTTGCTTGACTTGGTCAAACCCTAGATTTGACCAGAAATTCAAACATCACATCTTGGCTTGCTGAGAGTGTCAAGAGATGTGCTAGGCTAGAACACACTAATCTATCCAGAGATTAGGTCAATCCATTCACTTAAGGTGCCTCAACAATAGGTTTATGGTTTCTACAACTGCTCATGCTAGTAACCCTAGCGGCAGTGTCTTGGAAGCTACTTTTGCTAGTAACCTTAGTGACAGTTCCTCAGTGAGCTCAATATCCTAGCGGCTATGTTTTCCTTCCAGCATTTAAACTGAATGAAGGAGGTGTGGGCCCATAACCTGTTAGAATATAGAATATTGTGTGCTCGTTTTACCATTGACGATACCCTTGTCACCCAACCATAGGTCGAAGCCACCCTCCGAGCACCTTAACCTTGAGTGAGAATTAATCTGGAAGCAAAACCTAGGTTAGATAGCCAAACAAGGTGTAGCGCATCTTCATCCAAGGATAGTGCACCAACAATAGTTGATTAGATAGTCCAAACCCTAGCCAAGAGATAGTCCAAGCTCATACTGAAAACTAGTTGTTGCTACAGCTGCACCTACAGCCCTCCGCCACATGTGCACACCAAACTGGGAACTGCAATTCTAAAATGTGTCAAAATGAGAACTGGCGCCCTGTATTTATACTGGTTCTGCCAGATTTTCTGGGGCCGACTTCTCCTTTTGGATATGTGTATGTTCAGTATATTATTATTATTTATGGCCGACTTCTTCTCTTGGAGGCTAATAACCTAATATAAATTATCTTCTTGAGCCGAAAAGACTTCTAGGGTTATTAGCCAACTCATTAGGGTTTTCTCTTGCTTTCTGGAGTCTTCTATTCTCATCAGGTTCACACGTGGAGGTAAATACCTCCTGTAGCTACCATAATATTAACATTTTATTCCCGCGGTTGCCGAGTTGCCGCAATTGAACTCTGTTCCTTTTTTTCCATTATATACATCTTCCACTCTAAATTTCCATGATCTACAATTCCACTGCGAACTACTCTGTCCTTTTTCCCTTTTTTTCTTCCCATGTATTATGAGACTATAAAGTATGGACATGATATCTTATAGAGCATGTACAGATTCTACATTCCATACCTAGCAAAATTTTGGATCGCGGGTTCTTGGGCAGGAGGGTTCAAAATTGGGCCTCCATTGTTGCGTGTCTTACAAATAACACCCAGAATTACGTGATATACAAATTGACAAGCAGACCTGTGGACTGGCTGACTCGACATTGCACTTCTATTGTTCTATGTCCTCCAAGCAGCACTTCCAGTTCCACGATATACAAATTGACACACAGAATGCAGGGCTTGCTGGGTGGATATTGCCATTGTTTACAAATGCTAATCCCTATGAAGTATCTAACAGTATCTAAAAAATTAGATTCAATACTAAATTAGCTCTTAGTAGTGACAACTGGACACAGAGGTACGAAATAGTTGACATCGCACCCTCTGCAATATACAAATTGACTATTGGATTCTGACATCATCCGCTCTTCCATGTTACAGATTATGCATTCAAATGTTCAGAATGATACAAGTTGAACATCGGGGACTTGCATCTTCTGCAAACACATTGTCATCCTGTTTTGGATCCTTCTGTTGTCGGGTTCACGAAATGTGCAACTCTTGGATATTGTTTTGGGTTGGCATCAAGATTCATTGTACCACAGTTCACAAATGTTTCAAAGTATCTATCATTTCCTTAGTTGGCATCTATCCCTCTGCAATATACAAATTGACTACCGGGTTCACATCTTGTACTCAAAATTTTCGTGATCTACAATTCCACTGCAGACTCCTTTGTCCTTTTTCCCTTTTCTTCTTCCCTTGTATTATGGCTCTCTGGTTATATACTTAGTCGCTTTTCTATGATCGTGGGTTGCAACATTGGCGGGTTGACATCTTTATCTCCATCTATATAATCACACGAGGAATCCGATCGACCGCTATTGCTTTCCATACTTAGCCAATTTCATGGCCGCAGTTGCCAGGTTGGCAGTCACGAACTCTGCTTTTTCTTGTTCTGTGATGTACATCTTGCACTCAAAACTTAATTCTACCATGGACTCCTCGAATTTGCAAGCTACACCATACCACAGTTCACAAATGTGCTTCCTAATATACATTAGTTATGCTCTTACAAGTGACAGTTGCACACAGTAATACGAAACAATTCACATCCATCCCTTCGCAATATAGAAATTGACTACTGGGTTCTGACATCGTCCCCTCTTCTGCGTTACAGATTATGCATTCAAATGTTTCGAACGATACAATTTTACCCTCGGGCCCTCACGTGTTCTCGGCAGAACTTGTGACCCTATTTTGGATCCTCCTGTTCACGGGTTCACGAAATCTCCAATTCTTAGTTAGTGTTTCAGGTTGGCGCATTCGAACTCTATTTCTTCTTTTTCCTTGATATACATATTGCACTCAAAATTTCCGTGATTTACAATTCCTCCGCGGACTTGTTGGTCCTTTTTCCCTTTTCTTCTTCCCTTGTATTATTGCTTTGTGGTTATATACTTAGTCTCCTTTCTTTGATCGCGAGTTCCAGCGTTGGTGGGTTGACATATATTTATCTCCATCTATATAATCACACGATGAATCCAACCGACCCCTGTTTCTTTCCATACTTGGCCAATTTTATGGCCACGGTTGGCAGGTTCGCGGTTTCGAACTCTGCTTCTTGTTGCATCATGTACATCTTGCACTCAAAACTTTTGTGATCTACAATTCCAACGTGGGCTCGTCGAACTCGCAAGCTTCACTCTACCAAGGCTCACAAATGTTTCAAAGTATCTCTCGTTGCCTTCCATCCCCACTAACTTCCTGTCCTTCCTGATATACATTAGTTATGCTCTTACTAGTCATATAAAAATTTCCCTCTAGGTTGTCCTACGATACCCTCTTAGCTGTTACGCGTATTGTACTCAAAAAGTTTCAAGACATACAATTTGACCCTCATGCCCTCAACTTCAACGGTTGTACCTTGCAACCCTATTTTGTTCTTTTTTTTCTCATGCCTGCGACCTCCGTACTTTCTTACTATGCAATTAGAAACCTTTCATGCTAATAGTTGACCATGCAAGAACCATTAACATTGTCATTAATGGGTGAAATGCTCGAGGAGATCTCCCATTATTACACATTAAACCAAGATGTGCAGAGAGTTATTTTGTCCCTTCTGATTGTTCATCTCGACCACGTGTCGTCGTGTTAGGCCGCTCAAGAAATCTACAATGCTTAATCGCTCATTGCAATATCCGCCATGTTCTCATTTCTATGTATGCAATTACTAGTGTTTAATGTTAACAACGCATCATGCAACAACTGTCCAAATTGTCATTAATCAACGAAAGTCTCGAGCACATCTCCCATTCACATGCTTTGGACCAAATTTGCACAGGGCTATATTATCCCTTCCAACTTTTAATTTCATTCATCGTCTGGAGAAAACAAACGTTCTTGTATAATTATGGCAGTAGGTCGAAAATAGTTTTGTGGACATACAATAAATATGTTCGCACACGAGGACTAGAACTTCCAATGGTCTAGGGAATACTTTTAATATTCATCCCATTCCACCCAAAACGAAGTGATTTGGACCTTTGGAATCACTCGTGCAGGCTGCATCCCTGAGGTTTTTGACTGTAAGGAGGTGGTCTCTTCGTGCGCCGAAAAATATATTCCAGGCCAAAGAATTATTCCACTGCCTTACCATTCTCATGTTTCTTTGTCACCTTCAGTCTTATGCGAGATGTTAAAATTGTCAGAGCCAACATTGACGTTTAGAGGACAAGACTGCAAGTAGTTTCTAGAAAAACATGATAACGGGTTGGACATCTTATCCAACTTCCTCGAAGACTCGACAACAGTTACTGAAGATATCGCAAGGTTGCAGGTAAGTTCCTTTAGAAATCCATTCCGAGAAATTGCTTCGTTGTTTACAAGAATAACCAGACAGACATCCACGACAAGCATTTCCCATATAATTATTTATATTTTGTATTTCACAGTCAAGGAACAATACATTTTCAATTGGTGGAAGCTAATTTCCATTGAGCTCTGTTCCTAGTTGTCATGATTCAAAGAATCAAATAAATTTTATATGTCATCCTACTTGATTTTCGCAATTATGCATTTCTTCCCATTTCCAAAACTTTCTCTTTCCAATAAAATAAGTTGTGGATTCGACCCAGTAACATTCTGGTACGAGGCCCTATGGAGGCACAAGGCCTCCCATTGTTTTTATGGAGTTTTTAATGGCTTTGTCCCAGTTTTCAAAGATTTATTGTTAGGCAAGGATGCTCCGCGGATGTCTGGCCAGGAAACCAAGTTTTTGAACAGGAAGGGAACACTTGAGCGAGAGGAAAATTACAGTGTCCTCATGGTATTTGTCTTTAAGGAAAATCCTTCCTTCCTTCCATGCCACATCACAGACAAGATGTTTGTTGCAGAAATAGCAAGGCAATACAACCACTGGTTGCATTTTTTCCATGACAAGAAAAAAAATAGTTCATTCCTCTGCCTTGGAAAGTCGGAGACTTCGTGTGAAGAAACATCAACAAGATTGACAAGTTTGCCACCCACTTCAATAAATTGAACCTAACGTATGTTGAAAGGCTAAAAGGGTTCGACCCTAATGGCATTTTTTGAGAACATTTACTAGATGTTGGATTTAACACCTCTTTTATCCATAGACACCTGACCTAAGACAGGGATAGTGTCGATAACAATCCTGCTTCTGTCGATTGCGACACAGAGACATTGTAAAGCATGAATGAATTGTACAGACAACATGGAAAAGTATCCGATGAGAAGAGTGCCCAGTCCCCCACCAGCACTCCCAAGAGCACAACATCGCGGAGCATCGCTTCGACGGTCCACCCCAGTAAGAAAGCAACCCAAAAATCTTCGAATAGAGGAGGAGATAAGAACCATCCTCACATAAATATTGATAGTTCTCACAAAATTCCACTGACAAAGAAGAGAAAAAACAATGCAGGGCAGGCGGAGGAGCCCAAAATTGAAAGTGGAAAACTGCAACTTGAAATTGAAACTGAGCACATGCATAAAATTGGGTCGTCCGTGGTGGAAATATCTGAGACCAACTTTTTTGATGTAGATGAATCCTTCGTAATCCAGAGCACTATTTTTGACAGCCAATCTAAAAGTATGGTCATTGAAAAGAGAGATGTAACAAACATGAAAGGAAAATCTCACACAAAGATTAACTTTAGGGAAATGTGGTCGTCCCAAATCTCCTCATTTCACTAGGCAATTGGTGAAATTCTTCATGATTCCATTGGAGGAATTGAGACGAAAAATGCCAATCTGAAAGACCGCCTCAATGAATTTGAGCAGGCTTTCATTGCAACCCTAGAGTTTGCCAGTCCTTTGGAAAAAATCATGCCTGCTACCAATGCATCCAATATGAAAGTATCTTCTACCCTCCTTGCATGCTCTAGAGCCCTTGTAGAGAATAACATCAACAAAAGAATGCAGCTAGTTACTGAATCCTGGGAAACATCACAAAATTTAGTTTCCTTCTGAAAGAAGGCCAATGATTTCCTGCAAAATTTGGAGGCAAATTTAAAAAATCAACATCATTTCTATGATCAGGTGTTGGCCCATTTTACCAACTATGTCGTCAACACATCGGAACTGAAAAGAAGACAAGAGAAACTCCCCTCCCCAAAGCGGACCAAAAAAGTAAAATCATGCTGAAAAAAGAAACTTAACAACCTGGAGCTCATTACAAATCATGTAAACAAGTCATATCAGAAAAGGAAGATTTATTCACAAGCCTGCTCCAGATGGACTTAGCCGGAACTACCAACAAGGTTCAAGATCCAAACTTAATTCTCAAATCCTTGTCAATCATCAAAGAAGCCTTCCAGGAACAAGTTGATATTTTAAAGGGGTTGTCTTTGAAAAAGTTTTATGGCATACTTGAACATCATTTAGATGACCACGAGCGCTGGGTATTGGACTATGCAGCACACAATGAAGAAATTGAACAGAGTCTACATAGTATTTAAATGGATCTAAGGAAATTAGAAAACGACCTTTACGACATAGAAATCCGAGATGAAATCAACATGGCCCCCATGAAAAGCTACATCAAAGAATGGTTCCAACAGAGAATGGACAGCCTCGTCCAGGAAGGGCTACAACTGGTCAACAAGACTCCACTAACCATCGACGACAACAACAAAAACGCATCAGCTTCATAGTAATTCTATACTGGCATCTTGTTTTCTTTATCAATCCAGTTTAAGTCTATGTTGTCATCTTGTTTTATTTATCAATCCACTTATGACCTCTTTAAATAGAAAACTGTAACCAAAGACTCATAACTTCCAATTTCTTCTTTTCACGTCTTCCTCTCTACCATCACGCACTTCTTCTTTCGATGTTCCTAATTCTTGTACTTATTTATTTTTATGGTCCGCGAGAGCCCTAATCCTAGTCTATATGACAAATGCATTTAAATTTACAGAAACATGTAACATACATTATTAATTTTTGATAAATTCCAAAGAAAATTGATTTGACAATGCCTTTATTGTATACTAAATTTTGGGTTTCTGGGAACCTTTCTTGTTTGTTCCAAAGAAAACTGATTCGGATCTACTACATTTCTTGTGTCCTATTGTATGCTAATTTTTTTTGTCTTGAACGACGTTGTTACTATTCTATTGTATGCTAAATTTTTGGGTGTCCAGGAACCTATACTTTGATAGATTTCGATTTCTCTTGTGTCCAAAACCATTTGCTTTAAAGCAAACTAGTTTGGGAATGCTAATTTCTTTGTGTTTTCCTCCACGAAACTATGTAATAGATGTTATTACTATTCTATTGTATGCTTTTAAATGTTGATGTAATTTCCAAAGATATGTAACATACATTATTTATTTTATAATAAGTTTCTATAGTTCGCAAGTCCGCTTGTCAATTTGTATATTGCGGAACTCTAGGTACTATTTGTAGGGCACAGAACAACATAGGCCCATTTTTTACCCCGCCAGCCCAAGAACCCGTGATCCAAAAAATGCCTAAGTATGGAATGAGGGCTTCGTGTATGCTCTATAAAATGTGTGCAAATATAACTAATTCAACAATGCTATTTTTTTTGTCCAAGAAAAGCCTTAGTTTTAAAGAAAACTAATTCGGGAATGCTATTTTTTTGTGTTTTTCTCCACGAACCTATGTCACAAATGTTATTACTATTCTATTATATGCTTTTAAATGTTCATGTAATTTCCAGAGATATGTAACAGACATTATTATTTTTTGGTAAATTTCTATAGTCCGCAACTCTACGTGTCATTTTGTATATCGCGGAACTGTTGGTCCTATTTGTAGTGCAAGAAACATCAGAGGCTCAATTTTGAGCCCGCTAGCCCAAGAACTTGTGATCCAAAAACTAGCTTAGTATGCAAGGAGGGCTCCGTGCATGCTCTATAAAATATCATCCCCATACTTGATAAAAGTACAAATTTCGTATGTATAAAACTAAATATCTACTTTATAAAAGTACATATTTCGTATGTATAATTTATTAATTTATGATAAATTTCTATAGTCCGCAACTCCGCTTCTTAATTTCTGTATCACGGAACTGTCGGTGCTATTTGTAGGGCATGAAACATCAGAGGCCCAATTTTGAGCCCGCCAGCCCGACAACCCGCGATACATTATAAAAGTACATATTTCGTATGTATAAAACTAAATATCTACTTTATAAAATTACATTTTTGGTATGTATAATTTATGTTGTCCAGGAACCTATAATTTCATAAATTTCATTTTTTTTTGTGTCCAGGAGCCCTTGTTTTAAAGATAACTAATTCGGTAATGCTAAATTTTTTGTGTCCAACAACCTTTGAAATGTTGATCATTTTTTATATTTTTCAGGAAGAACTAATTCATGAATACTATGTTTTACATGCAAACCACATGTATTTCAACTTTCTAGCCACGTGTCTGTACTAGGTCACATTTACTCCCATCCCAACCTGGCAGGGACTACACTGCCATGCAACACTTGTTTTTTAATGAGTTTTATTTTAAAAAATTTCATAGAAAATAGAAGAATAGTTTTAATTGTAGATTTCAATGGTTGAGATTATTTATTTTGTGTGTCTTAAGGTTTTTGAGAACTATGAATCTATTTATGAATTGAGTGGTAGTGCGTAAATGTTATTCCTTATATTTGCAACCTCACATAGCATATACTTATTATCAAATTGTCTCTATCATGATAGCATTCAATAACCACCTTTCTATGCAGCATTGTGTGAGCCACATATACATCATAAAATTTGAATTACTTCAAATTCAACTATATATATATGCAGTCCCACACAACATTTAATAATTATCAAAGCATTTTATTATTATCAAATTGTGTCTATCATGACAACTTTCAATAACCACTTTGCTAGGTGATATATAATTAAATGGATTTCTTCAACAATTGGGTTGTTGATTTAAGTGAAATGTTACTCCTTGTATATGTAGCTCCACACAACATTTAATTATTATCAAATTGTCTTTGTCATGACAACATTTAATAACCACCTTACTATGCAACATTGTCTAATCACATATATATCATACAATTTGAATTACTTCAAATTCAACTATATATACAACTCCACATAACATTTAATTATTATCAAAACAACATTTAATTATTATCGAATTGTCTCTTTCAATAACCACTTTGCATTTAATGCTAAGCAGTAGAGTGGTTATTGACAACTCTACTACAACAATAAACAATCACATGAATAATATTTACCAAATTATAACGAAGAAATTTATTATCTTTTATTATTATTTTTAAACTCGATCAATCAAAGTTTATTAGTCAAACTTCGATTTTTAATGTTTAATGGCTTTTTATTTCTCATCCATTTAAGAGATACTAATAATTTAGGGATGGATTATCTTTAAGGGAAAATAAATTATCGATTCTTTCTTAAAATTAAGAAATGTTTTTTTACTAAAAGTAAAACTTTTATATAATAATAATAATAATAATAATAATAATAATCCG
>SNQJ01S0284774.1:0-11027 GCA_010110895.2 Picea sitchensis | reverse complement strand
GTCACGCTGGTAATGGGGTCCCCCGCACCCCCAACAGGTGACACCAGGTGGAATCGGTGCATTGCTACGTGTCTGTCCTTGAAATGAGTTCCTTCCCCTGGAACCTCGACCCCTACTAGTTGTTCCCCGAGATGGTCATGGACCTGTCTCCATTGTTGGTGATGAACGAGATGCTGCACTAGCTGCCATTGAAATCCCTGCAACTACTGTCCTTAGCACATTTCTGTTACCATAAGCTGGTGGCATTGAGCCCCCTCCCTTAGTAAATGTCCTCGTGGTATTTCCTACGAACCCAGGGCAATGTGGAAATGTCGATCTTATACCCCCTGTTAGGTTTATATGTTCTTCTACGTAACGCGCACTCTCTACCGCCTCCATCACTGAAGACGGTTTCCACATTCGCACCATAGCTCTTATCTTTGGGTTCAATCCATAAATGAAGCACTCTGCTTGTCATTGGTCAGTGTCCAAATATGAAACGTATTTAACCAATTCCATAAACCTGATCTCATATTCTTCCACAGTCCCGTTTCCTTGTACTAAGGCATGAAATGCCCCTACTTGTTGTTCCTCGTAGTATGCTGGTAGATACTTCCTTCGGAACCTCTCCTTGAAGAGTTCCCAAGATACCGTGTCTGGGGTAAGGTGTAGTTGTCTTTCTAAGTTCTCCCACCAGTTCAAGGTGCTATCTCTTAACTGGAAAATTGCAATCTTTGCCTTTGAATTGGACGCATAGTCCCTTAAGGCAAAACACCTCGTCATGCCTTCCAACCATGCTTCCGCGCGTTCACTGGCACGACCCCCGGCAAACTCTGGAAGTTTGATTTTCTACAACTCTCGAGTGATTTCTTCAGGTGGAAGTCCTCCCCTTGAATCCCTTGATGCTTCTGGATTACCCATTCCAGATGGTGGGGGTTCCACTTCAGTCCCTGTTGGTTGGTGCCCTTTTAAAGTCTCGTTAATAGCTTCTAACGAGCGTAGTATGAGAGATAGTTCGGGCGATGGTGGTGCAAGTGTTGGTGGTGCTGGTGGTGCTGGTGGCACCCGTGACTATGCTCCCCGGCCTCGACCTCTTCGAGTCCTGGCCATCTGGTATGACTTAACCTGCATCACCCAAGCTATCAGGGTGAGTCCCAGGACGTTTCAAATTGGTGCTACTCAAACTTAGAAACGGAGTTAGGTGTAAGTTTTCTTTACTTTTCTGTAAACAGACATTACTCCATAAGGGGAATTGGCTCGGTTTTGGGTTAGGATTAAGCATCTAAGCTTGGTCAACATCAAAATTTAAGGTAGGCTAACCTTACACTTTAATAACATAGTTTAATTAAAATTATTATTTACATTAATTTAATCCATTTTAACTTTATACTAACTCATTCCTATATATATATAACTTATTTATACTAAATAATTTAATCTATTTTATAATATTTCTCACAATTTTCAATAAATAAAATAAAAAAAAGACTGAACGAGTACCTAAGGATTCGGGCATGCCTAGGTTCCACGTGCTTGTCTGGTTTCCTCAAGATCCCCTCGTCTGAGCCAAAGTGGCCCTTCAGATCCCCTCGGTATTCACTGTCGAATGCCAAAATCCATGGCCTTATCTTCCTTCGTCACAACCCCTGCGCCTACCGTGGCTTATTTCTGAATCTATATCGGAGTTCGGGGTTTCGGACTTTTCACTGTCACGATCCCCTTACCTCTCCAATTCCCGATTCGCGATGGGCTCAGTTTCTAAGAGTTAGCCCCTTACTGACTATACCTTGGTCTATATGACCACGTTCACAAGATCGTGGCCACTTATTTTCCTATCGGGATTTTGTGCTTAACTTTCCCGATGGGTTCTTTTCTTCGTTAGCCCCTTCGCTATGCGCTTGGTCCATATGCCCTGCCTCCATGATCGTGGACTTCTATCACCCTATCGGGATTCGGGGTTTCAGAGTTTGCGATGTCAACCAGCGCACGTCCTTAGGATTCCTGATCCCCCGATCTCCGATGCCACCTGTTGTTAACTCCCGGCAAGGTTGGACCTTCCGACACCTGTCCTCACTCAAATGCTATGGTTGTGGGACCCATAGCGTTTCGGGATTTCGCAACTTCTCTGGTCATGATTCCTTTGTATGCAAGAAACTCAACATGCCGAACCCCGATCCCTCGAGATCCCCTGACACGTGTCCTCGTAATGAACAGCTCAGGTCTCATTGGGAAATCGCGGATCGCGATTTCCTGTTTCGCAATTTCCTTACCCTCGAAAACTTCGAAGAAAAAAACTCAGACGGCGCCCGATCCTTTGCCACCTGTCCTCGTCGATGGACGGTCCTGATTGTACCGGGATTTTCCCTACGGGTTTCCCGACTCTTCCCATATGACGAACACTTGTCCTTCACTCTGACTCTAGTGGTCCCACCATGCTTACGTCACCGTCGAGATATCGCCGATCGCGATCCCCAGCGACGCAGTTTCCTTATCTTCGAAAACCCCGATTTCCCGATCCACGACTCTACGGGATCCTCTGACACGCGTCCTCGCACAATGGACGGTCTAGATTTGATCGGGAAATCGCATATCGCGATTTCAATATGCATGAGTCTCGTCTTCGGAAACCTCGATTTCCCAATCCCCGACTCTACGGGATCTCCTGACACGCGTCCTACACAATGGACGGTCCAGATTTGATCGGGAAATCGTGTATCGCGATTTCGTTTTGCAACGGTTCTATACTCCCCAAATCTCCGACGGTAAAATCCCGACGCCTCCTAAAACACTGACATTTGTCCTGCCGAGATCAACGGCTAGGATCCATTCTCGGGATTTTGAGAACCACAAGGTCTCGATTTTCTACTTCACAAAACCCCGATGACTCAGAATTCCCGATGACTCCTCCTATGCACGCTAGGGCTTAAACCCCGCGCAACTTGTCTAGATTTAACGACTGACGGGATTTCGTCCGAGATCTGACAGTGCAGATCTCTTCTTCCGTGTGACAGACAACTCTTCTTTGAGATTGATTAATTTGCACGAAACATTACGTAATGTAAAAAGTTCTCTCTTTGGCACGTTTGAAATTTTATAAGGGTCTACGGTTCTTGAAATTTTCACATTATTACAATCATCGAGGCTTAATATAGGAAAATAGTTCACACTATTCCTGTGCGATACAAATCTGCTAAATTTCCTTGTTCCGACTGCGCATCAAGAGTTCCTCATTTAGGTAAGTTCGAGGTAAAGTAGGCCTGTTCAAGGTCCCACAAATGTCTTTTGCATTTTATTTAGTATGGTTCACGTAATTATTGAATCTTACCAGTTTCAAGCCTTCCAGAGAAGCTTCCCTCGACATTTTCATCAGTTTCAGGTGTCTATTCTACCCGAAACTTCATTAACAGCATTGCCCAATTAAAATTTACGTTATGACTTCTCTTTTCTGTACTCAATAGCTTAGATACCATACCGTATCATGTATCAATTCCATTTAGTCAAACTGAATGCATATCTCCTACAGGTTAAGCGTGGTTGGAGTAAACACTCCTGGTTTCGGCCCTTAGGCCCCATATTTTGAACTAAGACATTCTGATACCATATGTAATGCCCATATATTACTGAGGGTCATTAAGTTTCTTAAACATTTTAAGAAAGTAAATTGAAACAAAACTTCATAACATAATATTGACTTTTATAACAGAAACTTCAGTAACTTGGATTTATCAATAAATACTAAATGATTTACAGTATGAAATAAATACATAACTTAACAAGTACCTAGATCTGATGCTAATTTTTGTTGCCTCTTTGCTTTGCTGCTGCCTTTCTGCTCCCTGCTACATAGATCAACCCTGCCACAAACAGGAAAATAACTGCCCAAAACTACTGTCCTCCCTGCCAACTAGGAAAACTACCTAGCTCCAGGATATCTACGGATATCCTGGCCCTCCATGCCCAAAACCTCCAGCAACTCGGTGCCTCCCCTGATCAAAAGCCATAGTCCAGAACACTCTGTTCCTTGCTCCCAACAAGCCAACAATCCATAGAGAATACAACAGGCTCACAGCCAATACCACAATGCACAACAAATACCACAGTGCACAACAAATACCACAGTGCATAGAAATTCTACTCACGGAAAAATGCAATGGTTTTCGGCCAATACCACTGGCTCAACAATACAGTCCGCAACATCCATCCCCCTCCGAACGGTGCACACATCCCCCTCTTCCCATCCCTTATTCCTCCCTACCGACTAACGCAATTACTCCACAAACACCCCCTCATCCTCCGTCCTTCGTCACTCCATTAATATTTTTTTTATCATCTCGGGATTTCTGGGCTCCTCGCCCTGCATGCACCACCATTTTATAACATTTTCATTGATCTTTTAAATTGTAATTCTCAGGTCATTAAATGTGGTCAACAGTTAATTTATTAGTTTGTTAACTGCAATTATCCCTTAGTTAAATCTTACTTAATAATCTTAATCATTTATCAATTTAGGGTCGTTACAAGATTGAACAACTATTAGAAAACACATGCCCGATTCAATCCATCCAAATTCAAACTTGTCGAATCAAGTCCCCTACCAACTGGAGCTTCATTTAACATATCTCCAAACTATGATTAATGGCAAGAAGAACTCGATTATTTCTATAGAAACAAGGATATATATATCTAGAACTCGAACTAAACTACCATAAAATGCGTCAAAATTTTCCTAAATAGATCACATACCAATCTGCGATTCGGGTCATCATTCTGAATGACCTTCTTCCAACCATCTTGACAAAATTTGGCATACTCCAAAATTTCTTCTGCTGACATTGCATCCAAGTCTACATCTGTTTTATCAACAAATGTGGCCCGAGAATTGGCCTCTTCTCGCTGACGCTTCATGCCAACATCAACACCATAGAACATAGTTTCCAATTTTTCTCCAATTGCAGTCCTGGCCTCTTTCCCAACTTCTGATGTAGACTGGAACTCTGAAAGTGATGAAAATTCCCCTTTTGGGCAAGGTACTAGAGGTTGTGGAGGCCTCAGCAATGCTCCACTTCGATATTCCCCTTTGCGATTATATGTACGTCCTTTACCAGTACCATAATATTTGGAGGGTAGACTGGTATAATCCGGGTGCATGTGCAAGAAAAACTCTGCAAAAAAATGTCTTGCAAAATAGTGTGGAACCTCATCGTTCCACGACAATTTCCCATATGTGGCCAAAAATCTGTTATACAGATGTCCGGAAAAGTGGGGGTGCTTAAAATATTTCACCTTCAACATTTTCCACTTTGGACCCTCTTTGAAATTGAACATAGAGATGGCGTCTTCCTTTGAAACTCCATCTTTTACTGTATCCCATTTATCAGGACCCATCACCTCTGAATTTCGCCGCCTCATTAGATCGACAAAACTGTCAGTGGTTGGCCCCATCTTTTGATATGCATTCATAAAGTTTTCCAGTGAATGAAAAACAATTTGCAAACTTTGTTTGCTCTCCAAAGGAAGTTCCAAGACTGCCAAATCATTTTCCAACCTCTTTTTAACACCTGAGCATCGCTCAAGCATCATTTCTTCTGTATTCCCTTCCCAGGGAAGTTCATCGCCAACTTCTGAAGGATAGGTGGATGCTGGCATGTAATCTTTTGTTTCTTCATAACACGACCCCCTACATCCACCTTCACCCTCTGCACCGACATTTGAATCTTCGTGAAATCCACTCTCATTGTCACCCCTTGCTCTAAATTGATTGCCTACACACACATTTAAAATTAACTTCAAGACTTAACCGCACATAAATTTAAATAGAACAAAATTCAACAAAAATAAACAAAATTTAACTGACCAGAAATGTTCTCTGGTCCAGAGCTATTCCCTACATTCTCAAGTGTAGGAGTGTTGATGCACAACCTATCCAAGAAGGTTGCATCGATAACAATGATTTAAGCAGGTTCTGCAGTTGATCTATTTACAGACTCAGTTGAAAATCTCCTTTGACGAGATTGTTGGTGCTCACTTGGAGTCTTAGTTGAATAAGGAGTCATTGTTCTTCCTTCTTGAGAATGCCTAGAGTGTTTGTGAGGAATGTTTGCATAATCTCGTGTCGACATCACTCCACAATATCTATCCACAATGCAGAGTTTATAAAAAAAAATCCAAAGATGTACACAAGTTCAAGCAATTTAAAACACAGAGATAAATCAAAGTTTTAAACAATCAAGCCACAGAGGTACTTTCTCATTAGAAAACACAAATACTGGTCATTTAGCCATGAATCAATCAACTAAAAGATAAGTAAGGGGTCCATAGACAGCATGGAAAATTCTTATCCTTCACTCATCACCCATGCATAGAAAAACAATGCATTTCAATCTATAGGTCGTTAAACACCGAAGTGACGACCATCAATTCGGCTCCTGACCATCTTTTCAGGCATGGAATGATGTCTAAATGGATAAGCAACAGAAGATAAAACCACAAACTTTTCACAATAATAAAAAAAAACCACATAGAAGTCATTGAAATCATAAGTTGGGTTCGCCAAGGGACTACCATTCCGCTGAGAGGTTTATCATTCACAATCCACATCAAAGAAAAATACACAAAAACTAAACATTCATCCATGAATCAATTTGTTCAAGATTTTGGTGTCTTGGATTGCCTGACTAATGTTGAGGTGTGTGTGAGCCCATTCTTAATATTACCTTCATGCTCTTTAGTCCTGATTTGAAATGATCACCCAGTTTCCCTGATGTAGTTTTTGCCACAAGTGCATTCTACCTTATAGACCAATTGTACTAACATTGGTCCATGGTATCCTTCACTAATATCATCTTTTATCTAATGGTTTCAAGGGGTTTAAAAGTGGCAATGATATCCTTATTTATTATAACCTTAGTGACCATATTGTTGACCCCATTGATGTAGGGAAGGTTTTGCATGAACATGGATTATATGCCATTTCTTTAAACTTCCCATTAACATTGTTTAAATGGAGTTTTTATAATAATCCCTTTATTTTCATGTTAATTGGGATGGGATTGACGGTTGTTTGAATGAACCTAATATAAATTAAATTAAGATGAAGGGACCTAGTTGTTTGTTTGGATGACTTGAGAGGTTTAAGTAAAAATTGTTGGATAATTGTGGATATAGTTGAACTAAATACATAATTTTGAAATATTTTATGGTGACCTGTAATGCCCTCCTCGTTACGACAACTACTCTAATAACAGGTGCAATTTTTTTTTGTGTTTAAGGTGTGTGCATGTGGGTAGAAGTAACAACCACACTTGACCCTACGTCTCCACTCGACAACCAACAAGACGCAACCACGATGTTTATCACAAGAAGACTGAAGGCACACAATGATTAACTGCAACAATATACAACCATAGGCATAAGGCACACAATGCAAACGTTTAATGACATACTGGGTTATGCACAGTAAGAACACTGAGGGAAGAATCCAAGGTGGTAGAGTTTACTATCTCTGCACAGGAAAGCAGGGATTTTAGTCTTATGTTTTCTCGAAAGAAAATTAGACAGGCTCCTGGACGACTGCTCAGGCAGAAACTAGTAACCCGACTACAAACAAGACGCAAGCCAGATGATCACCACAAGACAACACATGACATATCACAGTGACAACAAGCAATAACGCCCCTAGACATAAGGCGTACAACTAGCAGCTGTAAGCAAAAAATGACACCAGGTGTTAAGCACAGTACAGTCACAGATGGAAGAATCCAACAGTAGAGTTTACTATTTCTGCATAGAAAAGCAGGGCTTTTAGTCTTATGTCTTCTCGAAAGAAGATTAGACAGGCTCCTGGCCGACTGCTCAGGCAAAAACTAATAAATCTTTTAGGGAGTCACAGTAGTGGAAACTGTGCCTTTAAACAGCCCGAGACTCTTGATACGGCACTGGATTCCTTACACAGAAAAATCACACACACAGACATATATACTAAGGTTGCATGGAGGTGTCTACAAAGAAAAACAACCTCATTATAGACTCAGAAATCCCATTGTACTTACATATGTAAATCAACTAAATTCAATCCCCATTTACTAAGCCATGGTAACTCCTCATACTTAATTTCAAGGACAGTTCATGATATATGTTTATCACTAACCATAATTATTACAATAACATACCATGAATGAATAATTTCACTACATTGCCTTACTTACCTTGCAATAGGATAGCATCCACATTTCATCTCATATGTTAGTATCCCTTAAATAAACTACCATGACATCTTCATAAAAGCTAGCATCATTACATTATCATATAAAGATTTTGCAATTTAACCAACTAAGCGGCATGGTCATTACACTAATGATTAAGGCATTGATAGTCCACTATATTGCATTAGATTACACTATCATTTTCTCACATGATTATTTCAAACATTCCATCATAAGACGATTCATTAACTTAACATTACTTTGCTTCATTATAATATAATGTAGTAACATTGCAATAACTTGTTGCAGTAACCTTACCATAATTTTATCTTATATTACCTTTACCCTAACATAATGTAATAATGTAAGAATGTAATAATTCCAAATCTGGCAGTTACATTGAGGTAGTAATACATCTTACAGTTATATGATTCTAATAAGGTAGTAATAATAAGATGGCACTGAGATTTACATAACAAATTTCGATATGTAAAATATATGTATTTTTTTTTTTCAAATTTCAATTAAAAATATGATACACCTTTATAAATCAATCTATATTATTTATAATTCCAGCTATATCTAGTATAACTATCTGAAATTTGAAATAGATTTAGTGTAAATAAACCCACTGCCTTTTTTTCAAATTCCTATCCATACTCTAGTTTTAATAACAATTTTAAGTTGCATATATTCATCTTGATCAAACTACCAGTAGTTATAAATGCTATTTAGTGAATTATCAACACATAATATTTTATATTTTATAAATGTGATTAATAGATTTTGAACCTACAAAATTTTTATAAAATATTTAGTTTTTTTTTTTTTCAGATTTCCTTTTTCATTAAAATATCATTGAAATTGAAGACTATGATTTGAGAAAGGACAATTTGAATCGCATCAACACATTCAACACAGTTTACAAGAGACAATGGAATATTATTTTAAATAATTCAATCTGAACACCAAATAAAAATAGTAGATCCCACCAATCCATTCTAATATAGATCATGTGGTTTCTATATCTGTTTCAAGCCAGCAACGTTTTTCATCATCTCCTGATTCTTGTGGTTTCTTGGTCTGTTTTTCATAAAGAATAAATGTATGCATTCTTTGATGTGTGATATGATGCAGTCTAGTGCCTACATCTTCACCTATAGAGTTTGTGTATATATTCACAAGCAATTTAGGAATTATAAAGTTTTGTGTATATATTCAAAAGCAATTTAGGAAGGAACATATATCATATCCTTGAAGATGCAATTACAAACAGAACATAATTAAAAAGTTTTGTGTATAAATCCACCCGCAATTTAGGAAAGAACATATATCATATCAATAGAGATGCAAATAGAAACAAAACTGAATTAAAACAACATCCCAACGATAAATTAAATGCCCAACAATAATTAAAACGCCCAGCAATAATTAAAAACGCCCAACAATAATTAAAACGCCCAACAATAATTAAAAACGCCTAGCAATAATTAAAACGCCCACCGGCAAATGAAAAACGCCCACACTAATTAAAAATGGCCACCGGCAAATGGAAAAACGCCATCACTAAATTAAAACGCCCTCAGGCAAATGGAAAACACCCACACCAATTAAAAACGACCACCAGCAAATGGAAAAATGCCACACTAAATTAAAACGGCCACTGGCAAATGGAAAAATGCCACACTAAATAAAAATGACCACCGGCAAATGGAAAAATGCCACACTAAATAAAAATGGCCACCGGCAAATGGAAATGCCCGTTGAGATTTTAGATGCTCACAGAGAGGAATTCGCCCACAGCGTAAATAAAAAAAAATGCCCATAAACAATGTAAAATGCCCACCATCAATACACACGCCCACAGAAATCAGAATGCCCACAGCAAGGTAAAAATAAACCACCCAATGAATTGAAGCACCACCAAATGAATGCGGAAAGCCAACAATTTCATAAACGCCCAACGAAACCAACCCTGAAAACGAAATCTTCAACGGATCGAAGGATAAATAAATTAAACATTTTCCATCACTCATACAGACGAATGCCAGATCTAAACACCAGATCAACTAATCTTAGAAATCAAAACCAACAAAAGTGCCAGAGGGAATGCCAGATCTAGTTTTACTTCCATAAAATATCAGCAAGCGAGATCGCCAAAACCAACATTCAGAACATCTACCCAAACAAAAGGTTTCCAGAACAATATCACTGTAGCATTCAAAAACGAACTACAATAGCTAATGCAACATCTTACAACTCCCAGCCTAATATCTAATGCATTATACTCAATAAAATAAACAAGCATACATGTTTCCTTGTGCCGGCCTCGTATGTTGTCCGCGCCTCGATTGATGTCTCATGCTCCTTGCCGCTCCTGCTTGCCGACCGTAGAACCCTCATCGGTACCTCCCAGCCAATCGCTAGGGGTACTATGCTCCCCCCTTAGCCTCCCAAGCCGCAAAGGAGCCACACAAGATCCATAGATAAGACTAGCTTCTCAGCTCGCCTCCAAGGCTGAGCTACCACTCCAATATAGCTGAGAAATTCCCAACTCCTCACAAGCAAACAGTTAAGCCACAATCCGGCAGCGTAACGTTACACTAACCGTTCCTCCCTTCTTCCTCATTTTCCCCTTCTTTTATAGAAATTTAAGACCTACCTACTTTCTCTAAATCATTAATAATTTAAGTTTAAATAAAAATCCCCTAAAAAATTTCTTTCGTCTAAGTGTCACTCATCCCCCACGTTTCTCCAAAATTTATTTTCTTTAAAAATGTTAAAAGACTCATTTCCCTCACCCCCCTATAGTCGCTCCTAAAATTACTCCTAGGGTTCCTAGATCCC
>SNQJ01S0284773.1:0-11027 GCA_010110895.2 Picea sitchensis | reverse complement strand
ATTCTTGGACATTCAACTTCCTATTACCCTAAGGGAAACATATGGGTCGAATCTTAAAAAAAGAGTTTAATTAGAGTCATCAAGTAAGAATTAACTGATAATAAAAGAGATTGGAATTCTCATTTAAAAGTTGCACTTTGGGCCAATAGAATCAACACTAAAATATCTATAGGTATGTCTCCTTTCTAATTAATTTATGGAATTGATGTTTTACTTTGTATTAATCATGTTCTTCCTGTGATAAAATTATTGTAGGATAGTTAAGAAGAACCTAATGATATTAGCAGAAGAATGAACCAACTCATTGAAGTAGAAGAAAATAGAGAACAATTTAATGATAAATTTCAATAATACCAAGACAAGATGAAATCCATTTTTGATAGAAGAGAAAAAGAAATAAATTTTATTCTTCATGAATTAGTACTGAAATGGGATAGTAGGAGATAAGATCTTGGAAAACATGGAATGTTTGATCATATATGGCTTGGACCTTACAAAATTTTTGCAATTGAAGGAAGCAACTCATTTTCCATTCAAAATTTGGAAGGATATTTGTTGGGATTTCCTGTGAATGGGCAGTTCTTGAAGCATTTCATTCAATTCTAAAGTTTTTATTTATTTCACTCATTGTATATAATCAGTTTTACTCTTTTGGTTTTTTAAAAGAACCTCTAAGTGAATATTTTTGAAATAAGATTTTGGATATGAAGTATGACTCGTGAAGATACATAAATGTTATTTATAAATCGTGATCTAAATAAACAAAACTAGAATGTTCTTTCCTAGGTTAGCATGTTCACCTTTTTGTTAAGATTTATCATAGGTGATTACCTTAATTATTCTCTTTAAATAGATAAAACCTTTTGTTCTCAAATTTTAAAATCTTAATAGAAAATACTATCCCATATACTAATGAATATTTTGACATGTTACTTTAAAAACTGGAAAGGAGAACATCTTGTTTATTTCCTCATGAAAGTTGAAAATGTATGTTTTGAGTATTTTCTTCTAGGTAGAGGCTTAAGTGTAAAACTTATAACTTGTTGATTTACTCAAGACATGCTTCTAAAATGGTATAGTTTGGAAAGACAAAGTTAGAAATGAGAGAATGGAAATATTTGTGAGTATGTTTTATCACTCAAGTATTTCTAACTCATCCTTGATAAACAAACATCATCCCTTAAATGTGAAAACATATTTATTGCCCCCATCTCCTATAAATTGTCAAGCTAATTTAAAAAGAGATGGTTAAAAAACATTGAAGTGGGAAATGCAAATATCTTCACTAGGGATATGGATTCTTGTTGGAAGTGTGATGTGGGAGGCTGCGTAATGCTCACAGATGTCCAGGAAGATATGGAATGCTCACAAAGGTCCAACAGGAATTATAAATTCTCAAAATTTGATTGTCTCAAATTCTCTCAAAAATGAATTCATTGCGTAGATCTTGGCGATATATTTCCAATGGTTCAAAAATATCCTCAAATAGAGTACATATGAAAACGTTATGGCTTGTCAAAATTTAAGTAAAACATGGAAAAAATTCAAAGTCAAGGTGACATGTGTTACCTATGGAAGGGTTCCATGTGGCATGAATGCACAGGTCATACGGTGTTCATGTGGAAACAGCAAAAGGTGACATGTGGCACATAGTATGTCTGACTAAGCAGGTGATAGGGAGACTGCATAGGCATCAATGGACCAATTATGTAATGGCATGTATCTTAACTGTACACTTAGTGGAAAGGTGGACCAACAAGATAATGCCATGTGGTAGTATCCCATTGGCTGAGTATGGGTAAGGAGGAAAAAAATATGGTTGAGATCCCAGAGGATTGAATTTGGGTCTCTCGTATAATACTCCAATGACCTTAGCATTACGACCATCACATATCACTTAATTGTATATGGTTCGACTCCTATTTAAGTTTGGTATAAGTTCCATCGACAAAATAATAGGATCAAGGGAATATCCCCCGATCCTATATTTATTGTATATAGTTATTGTATAACCAACATACGACTGCAAGGTTAATCCATACACAAAACGAATAACCAAAGTTTCGGGTGGTTCCCTACCCATATACTCTATATCAATTATAGTTATAAAAAAAAACACCAATGTGAGAGAGGCCCATAGGATTTAACCCATGACCTCTTCCTCTATAAAAAAATGCTTTAACCAATTCTCCCAAGGTGCCTATTATTTTGGAAAGACAACAATATTTCATTTAAGTTTGCTTTGGACTTCAGATGGAGGTTAGGGCTCGTGCCCTATTTAACGAGTGCATGGGTCGAGGAAAAGGAGACATTACAGAGTACATATTGGTCTCAAAGTTCATGTTGAAGGTATCAATACTTGGGGATTGGACCGTAATTCATGCCAAAAGGTTCTTTAATGGAATCATATGAAGTTTATAATCATTTATCTCATAATTTCACAAGGAATTGGATGAAATACTTTGTTTCTGATTTTGTGAAATGTGTAAAAATTTTATTGTAAAAACACAAGAATTTGAGCATTGATAAAGAGGTCTCAATTGGAAGTGGACCTGGAGATGTAGCCCAAATTGGTTGAAATCTGTTAACAAACTTGTGTATGTGATTTTGGTTTCGTTGTTCTATTTTTTCTTGGTTATATTGCAAGTTGTTTATCATTAAAGTGAATTTGAATAGATAAGTAACTTCACATTTATTATGCAATTGGTCAAATTATCATTATTATTTCAAAATCAAGTTACATGATTATGTGTATTAAAGAATAATTAGCATCTAAATATTTTCCAGAACAAGTTGGTATCAAAGTAGGTTTTTGTAAATATGTTGAACTTGCTAGAATAGATACAGCTAAACAATAACACACACATTATCAATGGATATTAGAATTCCTCTCAGAATATTCTCCAAGTGGAATATTCTCCCCTAAAATATAGGAGACTGGATAATGACTAATTATGACTAATAAACAAGGAATAAACTTAGGAAAAATAAATCCTAGGTGTGTGTGAAGTAACTCCAACACCCCCTTGAACATCACTATGGNCCTGGCTACGAGGCCGTGTTAGGTACCCAAATACAAAAGATACACTGAACTAAACGAGGAAAGAGGGAAAACCTCATGGGAACAAACCCCCCCCTCAAATTACAATGCATAAAATAAAAAATGATAAGGAACAAAAGGCAGTTACTAAGCAACCATGTCCTTCACTCCAAGAAGACCTCGTAATTGTGCAAGTTTGTGCTCTTTGAAGATTTTGTTGAAGATGTAGATGTCTACACGGATATGATGAAGTATATGCATCATTGATATTTCCACACATATCCACTTTATCTTCTTGTAATGAATAATATTCAAATAAATTTTGGATGAAATTTTGAAAACCGTGTGGCTGTTTCCAGAAAAATGTTGAACTTTTATTTGATTTTGAAACAATCATAACTTCACTTTCCGAACTCCATTTTGGATGTTTTTTTTTTTAAATTGGATATGTTTCTGAGAGGAATTCTAATATCCATTTTTTGTCTCCAAATAGTTCTCAGAAAATATCAGAATTGAGTTTGATGTGCGCGGCTCCATTTTTTACATCTGAGATGCATGCATGGTGCATGCAAAAGTGTCTGCATGTGACTCCTGAGATGCATGCCATATATATTCCACATGAATTTCAGAAAAGAAATCTGAAATGGAGTAGAGATCATATTCAATTAATAGAATACAAATTTATGCAAATACTTGTGTAGAAGTCTCTTCAAACTGAGATGATTTATCTTTCAGTGGCTTTTCTACATTCTCTATCTTGTCAACATTTTGCATGCATTCTTCCTTATACCCAAATAAAACCTCCAACCTTCTCCATAATTCATTTGGAGTGAATTCTTGTGTGACATCACATACTTGGTGGAGAATTTCTAGAGAAACAGGCATGCACATAAATCTTATGGCCATATCTTGTCTATTGAGAAAGTCGTTTTTCTCATCGACAGAATCATGCTCCACTTCCATTGCCATAGCTATTTGGTACAAGTTGTTGCATATAATATCAAGAAGAATTTTTGGATTCCATTCCAAATAGTTATGAGGCATGAGAAGTATTGTTGGTGAGTAAAACATAGATTCCATCTTTATGTGTTCTTCAATATTCAGTACCTGTAAAAAATAATTTGGTGTAGATTTTTCTTAGCAGTCCATAGGCTCTGATACCATGTAAATGTGTTGAACCTACACAGAATAGATCTAGCTAAACAATAATACACACATTTGCAGAGAGAATTGAAGAAAGAAGAAGAAGGAGAGAAAGAATGAAATAATTCTCATTAACCATATTCCACACTCAAAGAGTGAATAATTTACAATAGATATAGGATACATGAGTAAATAATGAGACATAGTGGTGGTCTAGTTTGATCTAGACACACACCAACAATGACAAGAGTAAACTGCCACCTAGTCTACTCTCTCCGCCAGTTACAAGAGTGAACTGCCACCTAACTGAGTTAACTAGTCAACTAGTCTTTAGTTAACTGACTGAACAAATAGTAGTGAGTTGGTTATGATCCAAATGTTGCATGGTCACAAAACCATTGCAACATCTAAACTCAATTCAACTAGTCAAACTGAAGTGTCAATTGAAAGAGAATATTCTCCAGGTGGAATATTCTCCCCTAAAATATAGGAGACTAGATAATGATTAATTATGTCTAATAAACAAGGAATAACCTTAGGAAAAATAAATCCTATGTGTGTGTGAAGTAACTCGAATAGATTTTGACAAGTGTTTGCAAGTGAATTCTTACGCGAACCATATTCAAGATTTGTAAACAAAAAATTGCAAGTTATAAGTCAAATATTCAAAGGATATTTTGAAAGAAAAAGATGGATTTTGAACAAAAGGAAGGAAAATATCATCCTATGAGACCTCAGGAAGTTATGGTTACACTTCTCTCTATGAGGGAAATAATATATGGTTTTGATTGAATAATTCACAAGTATGGTGATGGAGAATATTTGGTAAAAGATGAAGGAGGAGGTTAAGGTGGTGGACCTAAAGAACCCCCTTCACCATATTTCTCATCATCATATACCGATGAATCAAGTGAACATTCTTCACATAATAAGAAGGCCACTAAGAAGTATTCTCTTGCTCATAACTTGCCTTTATTGAAACTAGATGTCAAGTTTGAATTGACAATTTATGATGGAGAATTGAATACAAAAANTTTTGAACAAAAGGAAGGAAAATATCATCCTATGAGACCTCAGGAAGTTATGGTTACACTTCTCTCTATGAGGGAAATAATATATGGTTTTGATTGAATAATTCACAAGTATGGTGATGGAGAATATTTGGTAAAAGATGAAGGAGGAGGTTAAGGTGGTGGACCTAAAGAACCCCCTTCACCATATTTCTCATCATCATATACCGATGAATCAAGTGAACATTCTTCACATAATAAGAAGGCCACTAAGAAGTATTCTCTTGCTCATAACTTGCCTTTATTGAAACTAGATGTCAAGTTTGAATTGACAATTTATGATGGAGAATTGAATACAAAAACGTTAGATGGTTAGATCAAGAAGATATAAGTATATTGCAGTGTACAAAATATTGTGGATGACACTACAAAGATACAATTGGGTACTCTTCGATTGGGTGGCACAAACTTGATATGGTGAGAGAGTAAGAAATAAGTAGATCTCATTCAATGGGGTAAAGTAATTTCTTCTTGGGATGAATTTATTGCTAAAATATGTTAGGTAGCTAGAGAGGTAATACTGGGGGCCCTGAGGGCCCATAGTGATAATAGTGGAGGCCATTAAATGTAAGGTGGACTATGTCCACTATATTATTAAATAAGACCCACTATGGTAGTTAGATATAATAAATGTAAGATGACTTCTTAGAAGGTTCTACTTCTAGAAGATTCCTCCTCTTGAATGTTCTTAGGTGATGGTAGCACTATATAAAGAGGTTCAAGCAATGTAATGGGACATGAAGAGAAGTATTGTATTTGGAGCGGTAGCTCATTAGTAGGTTTCCCCATCTAAGAGGCAAGTGAACATGAGAGGATCCCTTCCATAATAGGATCCATTGTATGGTGTTTCCCTACCTCAAGGGTTTTGATATAATAAAGTCATGGTTTCTTTAATATTCCTCTATGGATTTATTGTGTATTCAGTATTTGTGGTGATTATATTTGTAGATATATTAAATTTATTAACAACTGTTATCAAAGCATTTTCCTTGGCAGACATTGTGGGCAAATATTTTTTATTTTTGAAGATTTGTTTTTCGGAGAAGAAAAAAGAGGGTCACGACATTCCATAAATTTTTGGTATATTTATGTGAAAATTTTGTATAAAAACGTTGTATATATTATTTCCTCTCATAAAAAAACCCAATGCAATAAATTTTTTTGTCTAAAACGGAGTCCGGGAAGTCAAGATATTGAAGTTTTAAAATCTGCAATTTTTCAAGGTTTTTTCCGCGGACGGCTGCGTGATTTTATTTTTTTTAATTTCTGTAGCAGATGGAGGGAGAATTTTCCCAAAAAATTACATATCTGAGTTCCTCTCACAATTTCACCCAATTTATAAAAAAAACATCAACCAAAATGGAGTCCGGGAAGTGGAGTTATGAGCATTTTAAATTCAACCGTTTTTTAGGGTTTTTCCAGAAAAAACTACAATTTTCTGTCATAACTTATTGTTATATTTTTTGGGATTTTTCATGATGGTTGGGGGACCGAAGAGTTCAAAGGGTGATTATATGACTATTTTCTCTCAAACCCTGAAATAAATTCAACAAATTACTGAAGCATTCAAATCCCAATTGTATGACACATTGGATGCTAGATTGCATAACCTTGTAGATGGCCTTAATGCTAGTTTTCGTAGTATTCAAGATTCATTGGAAAGAATGTAGGAGAGATTTCTTCTAGTAGACATCAGGGAAGAATATAATCAAGAAATATATGTTTGGTATGATTTTGAGGCCGAGAGGGCCCATAGTGATAACATTGGAGGCCATTCAATGTAAGGTGGACTAGGTCCACTATATTATTAAATAAGGCCCACTATGATAGTTAGATATAATAAATGGGTAGCTAGATATAATAAATGTAAGAGGAATTATTAGAAGGTTATACTTCTAGAAGATTCCTCCTCTGTAATGTTCTTAGGTGATGGGATGGTAGTTAGGTAGCTAGAGAGGTAGTAGTGGGGGGCCAGAGGGCCCATAGTGATAATAGTGGAGACCATTCAATGTAAGGTGGACTAGGTCCACTATATTATTAACTAAGGCCCACTATGGTAGTTAGATATACTAAATGGGTAGTTACATACAATAAACGTAAGAGGACTTCGTAGAAGGTTCTACTTCTAGAAGATTTCTCCACTAGAATGTTCTTAGGTGATGGTAGCACTATATAAAGAGGGTCAAGTAATGTAATGGAACATGAACATGGGTAGTTAGGTAGCTAGAGAGGTAGTAGTGGGGGGCCAGATGGCCCATAGTGATAATAGTGGAGGCCATTCAATGTAAGGTGGACTAGGTCACTATATTATTAAATAAGGCCCTCTATGGTAGTTAGATATAATAAATGTAAGAGGAATTCTTAGAAGGTTCTACTTCTAGAATATTCCTCCTTTGGAATGTTCTTAGATGATTGTAGCATGATATGAAGAGATTCAAGAAATGTAATGGGACATGAAGAGAAGTATTGTATTTGGAGCGGTATCTCATTAGGAGGTTTCCCCATCGAAGAGACAAATGAACATGAGAGGATCTGTTCCATAATAGGATCCATTGTATGGTGTTTCCCTACCTCAAGGGTTTTGATATAATAAAGTGGTGGTTTCTTTAATATTGCTCTATGGATTTATTGTGTATTTAGTATTTGTGGTGATTATATTTGTAGATCTAGTCAGGTTCTTAAAAAGTGGCATCAGAGCACTTTCCTTAGCAGACATTGTGGGCAAATATTTTTTATTCTTGCAGATTTTTTTTTCGGAGAAGAAAATAGAGGGCCGTGACATTTCAGAAAATTTCTGTGTTTTTTTCTGTCGACGATGGCACACTTTTGTTTTATTTCTGTAGCCATTGGAGGCTGAACTTTCCCAAACAAATTACATATCTGAGTTCCTCTCACAATTTCACCCAATTTCAAAAAACAAATCAGTCGAAACAGAGTCTAGGAAGTGAAGTTATGAGCATTTTAAATTCAAATGTTTTTTAGGGTTTTTCTAGAAAAAAACGCATCTTTCGGCAGTAACTTATTGTTCTATTTTTTTTGCTTTTTCATGACATTTGTGGGACCGAAGAGTTCATAGGGTTCTAAGATGGTTATTTCTTCTCAAACCCTCAAAGAAATTCTACAGATTATTGAAGCATTCAAAGCCCAATTGTTTAACACACTAAATGTTAGATTGGATTGTAAATGTGTTGAACCTGCACAAAATAGATCAAGCTAGAAAATACTACACACATTTGCAGAGAGAAATTGAGAAAGAAGAAGCAAGATAGAAAGAATGGAAGAATTCTCATTAACCATATTCCACTAATAAAGAGTGAATAATTTACAATAAATATAGGATACATGAGTAACTAATAAGCCATAGTAGTGGTCTATATTGATATGGACACACACCAACAGTTACTAGAGTAAATTGCCACCTAGTCTAGTCTCTTAGGCAGTTACGGAAGTGAACTGCCACCTAGTTGAGTTAACTAGTCAACTAGTCTACATTTAACTGACTAAACAAAGAGTAGTGAGTTGGTGGTGATCCCAATGTTGCATGGTGACAAAACCAATGAAACATCTAAACTCAACTCAACTAGTCAAACTGAAGTGTCAACTAAAAGAGAATATTCTCCAGGTGGAATATTCTTCTCTAAAATATAGGAGACTGGATAATGACNCTAATTATGACTAATAAAAAAGGAATAACCTTAGGAAAAATAAATCTTAGGTGTGTGTGAAGTAACTCCAACACCCCCCTGAACATCTCTATGGTGAAAATACAGAATGGGTCCCGGTTATGAGGCCATGTTATGTTAAGAACTTAAATAGATCTACAAATATAATCACCACAAATACTGAATACACAATAGATCCACAAAGAAAGATAGAAGAAACCACTTTTTATTATTACCAAACCCTTGAGGTAGGACAACACTATACAATGAATCCTATTATGGAAGGGATCCTCTTCTATTCACTTGCCTCTTCGAGGGGTCATCCTCCTATTGAGCTACCACTTTAAATACATTAATTCTCTTCTTGTCCAATTACATTGTTTGAACCCCTTTATATAGTACTACCATCACCTAAGAACATTCTAGAGGAGGAATATTCTAGAAGTAGAACCTTCTAAGAAGTCCTCTTACATTTATTATATCTAACTACCCATTTATTATATCCAACTACCATAGTGGACCTTATTTAATAATATAGTGGACCTATTCCACCTTATATTGAATTGCCTCCACTATTATCACTATGGGCCCTCTAGGCCTCCCCACTACCTCTCTAGCTACCTTACATTTCATCCTCCTTATGAAAACGTTGTCCTCAACGCTTGATGTACAACCATATACCAGGGTTCCATGAATAATTGTGGACCATAATGTTAAAGAAGACTTGAGAACCAAGGTCCCATGTAGAAAGAAAAACCACCATGTTGAAGTAGTCCAACTTTCATTGTAATCCCAGGTCCCATGTCCAAGTGCTCATGTGAAATCTCAATGGAAGAATTTGGAACCCAATAACCAACTCAAAATTATGCTCTAAACATTGAAACCTGTCATGTGGATCCAAATAAGAAGATCCATCCACATAGTTGAAAAGGGTTGTAGCATAATCTGGAAGGAATAATACCACTATAGAATATTCTAGATGGACACTGGTAATAATCATTGGCTTTTGATTTGTCACATTGATGCTCTCTACAGAATGTGGATTAGAGTCATCAAATAAAATATGAAAGTGGTTGTCATCCCAAAAATGATAACTATCCATATACCAATCATCACAATCGGCCTCAAAATCATACCAAGAATATATTTCTTGAGTATATTCATCCCTGATGTCTTCCATAAGAAATCTCTCTTGCATGTTATCCAATGAATCTTGAATACTACGAAAACTATCATTGATGCCATCTCCAAAGGCATTCAATTTGTCATTCAATGTGTCATACAATTGGGATTTGAATTCTTCAAAAATTTATTTGAGGGTTTGAGTGGAAATAACCATTTGAGAACCCTATGAACTCTTTGGTCCCGCAGCCGTCATGAAAAAACCCCAAAAATAGAACAATAAGTTACGACAGAAAATCACGTTTTTTTCTGGAAAAACCCTAAAAAACTGTTGAATTTAAAATACTCATAACTTCACTTCCCGGACTCCGTTTCGGCTGAATTTATTTTTTCAAATTAGGTGAAATTGTGAAAGGAAATCATATATGTAATTTTTTTGGGAAAATTCTACCTCCATATGCTATAGAAATAAAAAAAAATGGCGTCGTCTTCCGCGGAAAAAACCCTGAAAATTGTAGATTTTAAAACTTCAATATCTTGACTTCCCGAACTTCGTTTCGGACGATTTTTTTTTTAAATTAGGTGATTTTATAAGAGGAACTCATATATACTATATGTTTCTACAAATGTTTCACATAAATATACCAAAAAATTCTATAATGTCATGGCCCTCTTTTTTCTTCTCCGAATTTGTTTTTGCAAAAATGAAAAATATTTGTCCACAATGTCTACCAAGGAAAATGCTCTCATACCAATTGTTAAGTACGTATACCAGATCAACAAATATACCTCAAAAATAACCAAGAATAATTCATAAACCATTCACCATAACAATGAACACAAGAAATATCCAAAACCCTTGAGGTAGGGCAACACCATACAATGGATCATATTATGGAAGGGATCATTTCCTGTTCACTTGCCTCTTCGAGGGGGCATCCTCCTATTGAGCTACCACTTCAAATAAAATAATTGTCTTCATATTCCATT
>SNQJ01S0284772.1:0-11027 GCA_010110895.2 Picea sitchensis | reverse complement strand
GTTTACAGAGGTCTACATACCCTACCCCCTTCGGATTTGAACATGTGACCTCACATTACATTACTATATATATATATATATATAATACTCACGGATGGGGTGAACGTTGAAGGGACAACGTGTGCCCACATGGAGCAATTGTGGCCTGACGCAAAGAACACCAAAGACTGACCACGAGATGAACAAAATGGGTAGATGAAAAGTGACGAAGAGGATGGGAAGCTCACATGTGATGACATAAGGTGTAAAATTGATGGATAGGACAATCGAGGACGATCTTGGGCTGGAAGAAAAGAGGAAGCGAGATGTGATGAAGGTGGAGTGGCAGAGGGATGGTACACATCCTTCATACCAATTTGTGTCGAAGCTTCGAGATGAAGAAAAAAATCATACCATGCCTCGTAACGGTGAAATGGTTTCAGGATGGAGACACTTCATCATAATTGAGAGTTGGGGTATCAAAATTTACACGAACTCGATTTTTCCAAGCTCACCAAGAAAGGGTGCTCATGTCTGCAAACCATTATAGCCAAAGAGAGCATCCTGAGAGGAATATTTGGAGCCCTTTGGGGAGGCATCCATAATAATTCTGGTTGTTGGAAATAATTATCTTGTTGCGGCTCAGGGGGTAGTGAGTTCGGCAAGGAGTTTGGGCCCTATCTGGTTTGGGATTTCAATGGCATGCCTAAGGAACAAAGGGGGCAGGGGTACATGTTGAGGTAGGAGGCACAACAGGGAGGCCTCAACCTCCAAAGGTCTTGTAGCAAACACTCGGGCTGCTAGAAATGCATGGGTGACAAAGAACCATTTTGTGGAATTATGTTTGGGTGATGAGAAGAAATCGACGGAAGAGGTCAAGGGTAGGGCTCAAGAGAAGAGGGAATCTCTATCAGATAGACAAGTTCTGGAAGAAGTGGATGGTTGAGTGGATGACTCATTATATTCATGAACCAAGGACACTAAATATTTATGTATAGAAGAGACATACTGGATAGTAAAATCCATGGTGGGACAAGCTTTGCACCAGGACATAAATGAACATGCAGAGATTCTCCATGCTCTGCACATTCATGAAAGAAAAATTGAGTTATTTTTCTAATCCTAGTATGGAATTAGATTCAGGGTTTCTCTAGCTTCTCAAGTTCCATAAGAAAAGTTGGAAGATGAGGGATCTCCCAACAATCCTTGCTCGACTTCTTTCCCAATTTAAGTCAACATAGAACCAGAGATGAGGGTGAACCGGACGGGCCCCAGTGATGCCAAGCCAAGCAACAGTATAGCTGCGATGGATGAGCCTAGTTAAAGGGTTGGTGGATACCTGGTTTAAGCATTTCCTTTACTTTTTAAGCCTAGTAAATCATAGATACGTTGTTATTATTGAGTTTCAAGACTTAAGTTTGGCTTGTTTGATTGTCTATGCTCTCACCACATCTAGTCGATAATGTCTTTGTATTTTGGACGGGCTCCTCATTGTCCTTAAATGTTAAATTGATATGGAATTTATGTGACTTGGGGCCGTCAAGTGGACTTGGTTTCCTATTTTTGGGAGGTCCCCCGACTCAACTGTACATTTTTTGTGAATATAATAGATTACCTAGTGCTTAATGATGTTCAGATTGATCAAGATCCAAAAAGCAACCTCACGAGGATAAAATCCCCCTATATTTTCATAGAGGTGGTACTCCTCCATTATATTATGAAATATATAGCTTAATGTTCTTGAATTAATCTGCCAAATAGGGGAATACTAAAAAGAAAACCACAATCTTTATTTCTTTCAAAATGTAAAGAAAAGATGAAAGTATATATTCACAAAGAAAAATTCTTGAGAAAAGGGACCATGAATCTTTTACAAACTGAAATAAAATATATACAGGATATTATACAACAATAAATAAACCATAATATAAAAATAAGACATTCCTCCCATCCATCACAGTGTAATAAAATTTGATCGCATTCACAAGAAAGAAAGATACAAGTTCATAATATAGAGAACTTTAAAAGAGTATTTCATTCAAAACTTAAGCGAATATGATAGGTGCACTTCAAAAATCTCGTGCTCATAAACTCATAGTTTGAGAAATCATTAAAGTTACACCCCAAAGTAGTTCTCTTGGGAGTTTAAAAAATAATAGTTTGTTTTACAAATAAATAAAAGGATTGCATTCATCCAAATTGTTGAGATTTGGGTACCCTGGAAAGTGGTCCTCTTGTGTTTGTGAGCCTCTAAACACAAGTGGGAAATACTTTGTACTATGTACCATGTAGTTTATGTCTAATTTCACTTTGACTTAGGAGATTTAAGTCAAAAGTGAAATTTGGTCATTTTAGCCTAAAATGACTATTAATTGACTTTGTGGATGAATTAAGGGACATAAAGAGAAACTATGGAAACTTGAGTAAAGTGGGTTTTGGGTTGAGATTCTTTTGGAGAGATCTCAACCATTGATTAGAGATGGGATGACATGATCTCATCCACCCATATTTTAGGTTTCCTTATGTTTCTTTAAGAGGGGCGCATAGGGCAAGGAGAGGCTCATTCTCACTTGTATGTTCACCAAAGGAGCTTGGATAAGGGAAAGGATATGAGAATGGAAGCAATGGGAGAGGAGATCTTGGGCGCCTCCATTCATGGAGGTCTCATGGAGGCTTAGGTCCCATATTATTTGCGGTGATCACACTTGCTTGGAGGAGGGCGCACCATAGGAGGGGGGGGCACAACTAGGATGGGGCAGTTTTACTTGGAGGAAGTCAGATCTAATTGTTTTAGTGGATAGGCAACACACAAGAGCACATTGTTCTGCAAGCGTTTCTTCTTCAGAGCATACAGGTTCAAGGGCGCTTTACTTCAGTGGATAGAGCAACAAAGGGAGAGGGTGCACTAAGCTTGGGTGCATATCTCCTTGGAACCTTTGGAAAGGCTTGAGAGGAGCTTTCTTTGTATACAGGTTCCATCATATTGTATGTGTTGTTGTATCTCATGCTTTAGACACCACTTATATATACTTCCATTCCAAACTGGTTTTCCCCGGGGGGAGGGGGGGTTTATCCAGGATCATGTTGACGAAAAATACTTGTGTTCATTTAATGCATACTTACAATTGTAAATTATCATTTAGAGTTGTAAATATCTAGAGGTGGTGTTATTTTTTTTAGTATATTGCATGTGCTAACATTGGGATAATAAAACACTTGCAAGGGCACCTCAAAAGGACACTTAACCATCAAATCTATGAGCATAAAGTACTTGATTGTGTGTTGTCATAAAACAACAACAAAGTACAGTCTTGAAGATAAAACTTAGAGCCATCTTGAGGTCAAAGATAGACCTAGATGACAGCCTCATAAGACCTCAAAATTTCTACATGGTATCAGAGCCAATGGTGGCTTAGACTTGTTGATTGTTTAGCATTTTCAGGGTAGTTTTTTAGGGGTAAAAATCAGATCTGTTGGTTTTTTTTGGATAGCAATTTTACTGTCCAAAATAGTGAGAAAAAATCAGATTTGAAGGTGCCTCTTGGTTGGTGTCTGTTGGATAGTTCAGGGAATATTTGTGGACAAATTGTTGGTAGAGTTTGTGGACAGCTTGTGGGCAGATTTGTTGGACAGTTCAAGGCTGATATTGGACACTTGTGGACAGTTTCTTTTCACACCTATATGGATAGGGGTGAGGTTGTATTTGACAACCTATTTTCACACATATTTGCTAGGAGTGAGGTTGTGGTGTTACTACTTCTTTTCACACATGTGTTGAGAGGAGTGAGGAAGTACTCTTGTGTTGTTTTAGCATCAGTGTGAGATTTATTGGACAACCATGTCGATGTCCCAGATGCGGGCATAGGATATGCTAGATGGAGCTAACAACTGGTTCCCTTGGAAGACCAGGATCATTTTCATCTTAGAGGACCTCGAACTATGGGATATAGTTGAGGCTCTCATTGTTGTTCCTCTTGTTACTGCTCTTGTCATGGTGGCAGATTTCAGGAAGAAGAACAATAAGGGAAAAAGGACTATTTGTGACAGGGTGAGAGACCACGTCATTCCACATTTTACTAGTAAATACTATGCATTTGAGATATGGGATTTTTTATGCAAGATTTACCAGAGTTCTAACCAGAACTGGAAGATGGTTTTGTAGGACATGCTCATGAGCATTAAGATGCTTGATTCCAAATTAGTTACATCATTCCTTGGAAGATTCATTGAGATTAGAGATGAGCTTACAACCATTGGAGAAATAGTGGACCCGGGATTTATGATGAGGCGGCCTTAAACAACTTTACCAAACCATGGGGCCCATTTGTTCAAGGCATTGTTACCAAAGAGGTTATGCCCACTTGGGAGAGAATTTGGGATGATTTTGTTTAGGAGTAGATGAGACTCACCTTAGAGTCCTCAGGATAATAGTGGATTACCCAGGGTGATGAGGACCTTTCTCTGTGGACTAAGATCAAGAAGAAGACCAGTCAAGGTGCTAGACAGGGTCCCAAGGGAGGGGCCAAACCACAGTAGAGTGGAGGTGGGAAGGAGAGAGACATGAACATAGTGAGATACTTTTCTTGTGGAGAGATGGGTCATTATGGAGGACAATGTCCTGAGAAGAAGAAGAAGAAGCAGGATGACACTGCAGTGACAGTAGAGGATATTGAGTTCATTGCTCAGTATGAGAGGGAGTGTGCGTTCGTCAGTTCCTTGTTAGTTGTTACACCATCCAGCATCAGGTGGGGAGACAGAGTTGATGAGGACCTATTGAATCATAGTAGTGATTCAAAGGGAGCTCAGACTCAGTTTTCATGGACACCATCATCAAGGGTGACTGGTCCACTCGAGACAACTTCAGTTTCATAGTTGTCGAGATAGAGGGTTGGTGCAGGGGATTCAGAGCATTAGATATTGATGAGGAGGAGTAGCAGGGAACCACAAAGGCTTGAGCCTCACTTGGCTATGGAGATAGGCAGATCAGGTTCTGGATTCACTTCAAGTGGATGTCACTTGGTGAGAGTCCAAGTTGAGGATCTTGGTGAGATGCCCAGATCCAGGTACTCTTGGTGAGATACCAAGAGGGGGAGACTCTTGGTGAGATTCCAAGAGAGTGACTCTTGGTGATATGCCAAGAGTAGTGACAGTTGGCGAGATTCCAGGAGGTAGAAATCCTTGGTGGGAGACCAAGGTTGAGATCTTTGGTTTGATTCCAATATCTAGGTGATCTTGGATAGGTGGAGATGCACTTCCATCTATAGATCATGCAGATTGAGCGTATCTCTATCAAAGACTACTTTAATTGATCAAGGTACAGACATACTCACCAAGTATTTTCCAGTAGGAAATCATTCCACTGCAGGGATGAGATTGGGGGTGAAGGGCACTTTCCTCGGTAAGAGGGAGTGTTGAGATTTGGGTACCTTGGAAAGTGGTCCCCTTGTGTTTGTGAGCCTATAAACACAAGTGGGAAATACTTTGTACTATGTACCATGTACTTTATGTCTAATTTCACTTTAATTGATGAGATTTAAGTCAAAAGTGAAATTTGGTCATTTTAGTCTAAAATGACTATTAACTCACTTTGTGGGTGAATTGAGGGACATAAAGAGAAACTATGGAAACTTGAGTAAAGTGGGTTTTGAGTTGAGATTATTTTGGATATATATCAACCATTTATTAGAGATGGGATGTGATGATCTCATCCACCATTTTTTAGGTTTCCTTAAGAGGGGCACATAGGGCAAGGAGAGGCTCATTCTCACTTGTATGTTCACCAAATGAGCTTGAATAAGGGCAAGGAGATGGGAATGGAATAAATGGGAGAGGAGAGATTGGGCACATCCAATCATGGAGGGATCATGGAGGCTTAGGGCCCATATTATTTGTAGTGATCACACTTACTTGGAGGAGGGCACACAATAGGAGGGGGGCGCACAACTAGCACAGAGCATTTTTACCTTGAGGAAGTCAGATATGATTGTTTCAATGGAGAGGCAGCACACAAGAGCACATTTTGGTGCAAGGTTTTCTTCTTCGGAGCATCCAGGTTCAAGGGCTCTTCACTTCAATGGATAGAGGAACAAAGGGAGAGGGCACACTAAGCTTGGGCGTATATCTCCTTGGATCCTTTGGAAAGGCTCGAGAGGATCTTGCTTTGTATACAGGTTCCATCATATTGTATTTGTTGTTGTATCTCATGCTTTAGACACCACTTATATATACTTCCATTCCAAACTGATTTTCCTCGGGGGGGGGTTTATCCAGGGTCATGTTGACCAAAAATACTTTTGTTCATTTCATGCATGCTTATAATTGTAAATTAGCATTTAGAGTTGTAAATATCTAAAGGTAGTGTTATTTGTTTTGAGTATATTGCATGTGATAACATTGGGATAATAAAACATTTACAAGGGCACCTCAAAAGGACACTTAACCATCAAATCTGTGAGCGAAAAGTACTTGACGGTTTGTTGTCCTAAAACAGCAGCAAAGGACAGTCTTGAAGATAAAACTTAGAGCCATCTTGAGGTCAAAGACAGACCTAGATGGTAGCCTCATAGGACCTCAGAATTTCTACACAAATGGACTGGGATGGAGCTCCCGTGGACCATAAAATAAAGTATAATAGGGCAAGACTTGAAAGAAGAAAAAGAAGATAGTCAGATATCAGTTCTGGTTTCCCAAGGAATGAAAATACACAATTGGGTGATTTCTAAACGAGAAGTATAAAAGATAGGGAATTATGGAAAGTGGTCAGTTTGGTTTATTTACTATGATGTATTCTCTCTCTTGTTGTGTGATTGTTGAGGTTCATTTTGTAATCTCCTTCGTGGAATTCTATGACCGGTTGCAAATACATCTTCTTGATATGGTTCCGTTGTTTTAGTTAAGGCATTCTATAACCAATTTTCAATATAATCTCTCATTGGTGCAACAATTATTTCTCGACTTACTTTTATGTCAAATAACAATTTTTCCATATTTCTAAAGTCCATTGAAATTTGGTGTAATGTATCCTCAATATCTTCATTTTTGTTTACATAACTAACCAACCAACTTTCCATTTCTAATTTTGAGCACTCGGACAGGATATTAGATGCAATCTTCAACAATTCCATTTTTTCTTCAAATTGATCCTTTGACATAAGCATTGAATCTAATATTAAATGTGGGTTCTCCACATCACCAGTTGATATGGCCAAATCTAATTCAATCCATTTTAAATATAAGTCCCATTTTTAAACACTTATGCTGTCACAGTCATCTAACATTTCCCTCGGGAACTTTACTATTTTTATCCAACTTGCTTTGAGTTTTTTCGTGCGGACCGCGGAAGGTAAGTCCTCTTCTTTTATTTTGAACTCACTCATACTTGATACTTTTGTAACAAAGGTGGAAAAAACTCCCTTATAGAATTCATTGTCATTTTCAAGATCGGCTTGAACATATTGTCTAAAATTTGTTATTCTTGATCCCAAAGAAGCAAAATTATTTTGCAATTCACATGCCTTGAGAATAAGAGACATTATTTTCTTAATGTTTTGTCCAACATACCTTCTAAAAACAACGATTAGGCTCGATGTTCCTCTCAGTCTCAAACTAGATTCCAAAGTTCCATCAAAACTCTTCCACGGTTGCATTGTAGCAATTGGGATGGAAAATATAGGTGGGGGCATCAAACCACTCTCTAATTCTTTCTCTTAGGTTGGAATTTTCATTTTCCATTTCTCCAACTGATATCTTTAAGGATTCCTCCATAGATTCATGAATCTGTACAATTTTAGACAGTGGAACACCATTAAGGTTGAGTTTCAAGCTAAATTTTCCTTGAAATTTTTTATTTTTTGAATTAAACTTTTCAATAACCAACTTCTTTGAACATTTGTTGAACAAGGCAATCTACAAAGTTACGGATTATTATTCAAATAGAATTGGTTTATGTGTAGCCAATTCTACTACAACTTCTCTGCTCTCTTGAATTCTTTGTTCTTCATTCAATGTCCTCAATGTTCACATCCAGATCCATATCTTCAAGAACAATTTCTTCTTAGGGTATGAACTCACTTCCTCCTTCCTTATTTATTTTTCTTTTCCTTTTTTTGGTCACTGAGAGCTTATGGGGTCTTTCTAGACTTCCCTTAGGAGGGTTATGATCTCCTCCATAATCTAAATTATCTATTGAAGATTTCCTTTGTTCTTGAGCTGCAGACTGGAAAAAAAAATTGGTAGGCCAATTTTTTGAGAAGTGTTAAGAGACCTATTACTTATCTCGTTCACAACTTTTCCCCATTGTCTATGTTGATGAATGGTTCTAACAATAGTTTCAATATCTTCTTATTTCTTCTCAATCAATGCTTGAGGGTTTTGTCTATCATCTTCTTCTTCTCTAAATAAGAAGGTACTAACAAATGAGACAATGTAGCCTACCGATTTCATGTGTTTCATAAATAGTTGGTTGGGGTTGAACCCTTTGATTTCATCTTCTTTTTTCAAATTGAACTGAAAATTCATCAATATTTGCAGTATTTTTCAACATTGTCTCTCCAATATTCCATGGCATAGGAGTGAACTGTTTTTTCCTCTTTTCATGAAAGAAATGGACCCATAATCTATAGTATTTTCATATTTCCACAACAGACATATTGTCTGACACATAATATGGGAAACACAAGGTTTTTTCACGGGAACAATAAATCCTTATAATACTGAAATGTTAGATCACTTCAAAATTTCCTCTTTTATTCAAGAAGGATGTTGCTTCTAAAGACAATCTCGATGTATGTGGTCCAAAAATGAGTTTTTTAAAGGAGGAAATAAATGCATTGTGCACTTCATAAAAATGATACATGGACTTCTATTTCCACAAGGCAAGGTACCACATCTAGACAGGGTTGATTTTAGAATTGACTTGTTCGGAAAAATGCAAGCCTTTGAAGACATGACAACAAATAATGGTGAAGATTAGGTATGAGGACATGTATAATTTCTGATTCTTCTTGCAATTTGATATCTGAAAAGAAAATTCACCAAAAATAATCTTTACCCAATCAAAAATTTCTCTCTTATGAATTGCAAAGTGTAAGATATACATAACCAGTCAAGAAATAGTAGCTATGGATTCTTGTTCGACTACTCTAGTGAATATCCATGGCATTTCTCGGTAGGTAATTTTCAACGAACTAACTTAGATACTTGAAAGGTATTCCAAAATCATTGTTGGGTCTTGAAGATAATCACGCAGAAGGTCCAATCCACCATTTCTTGTCTTCAGTAATTCCTTGGATTCATACTCTTTGAAATTCATTGTCGACTATGGGAGTCTAAGCATTTTCTTGAATACCGAAGGTGATAAATAAATAGGGGACTCTCATTGCAGCTAAATTATTCTATGTTTCTTATCGAATTTGTCGATGCAACATGAAACTAACTCTTTGAAGTTGTTGACCTCTAGAACAAATCCTACAAGAGCAATTCCCGGTGTCCAAATCTAGTTTGAAATCCTCTCTGAAGGTGGAAATGAGGAGTGATACTTGTATGCTCTTGACCATTGAAACCTTTGATCTTTTCTTCCAAATGAGTTTATGGTATCTTCGTAGAACTGTTCCTTTCTCTTGGTTGTCATGCTTAATCAAGTTGGCGGATTAATGTATAGTCCTTTTAGAACATTATCACCAAAGAAAATATTTTTACCATAATATGCTTTGGGATCTTGTTTCAAATGATCGTTAATACAACTTAAATTTTGAAATAATGAAAGATTTCCTCGAGAAAAGGGCCTTTTAATAGTTAAACCATTTGATGTTTTCATGAGATTTGCTTTAAATGTACATTGGGGAGAGTGACATGATAGGACTTGAATTATCGTGGGACAGTAGAGAATCGGGATAACGAAATGAAGGGATATGAGAATGGTGGTGGTATTTCGAAAAATTGACTAAGTATAGGGAATCGGTCGGAAAGAGAGGATCGAGGTACGTATGAAAGAACCATGAAATTATTGCGGCCCACGATGGAGTTTAAAATTTTACTACCTGTTGAGATATTGCGGAGGTAATGAAGTGTGGAAGGTCGGTGGTTATGGCAGAGAGACAACATAATGTCTTGCGGAGTAGGGTGACATTTAAAAATTTGACTAAGTATGAATAATGGGATGGAAGAGTCATAGTTATATACAAGTGAGTTGAACAAATGCCTTAGATCCACAGTGAAGTGTTTTGGAAAAATTCTAAGTATGGGTGAAAAATGAAGGCATTGTAATGAAAGGGTGTATTTTGGAGGTCATGAAACTTTGGACTAAGGAAATGATGTGTTGTGAACCCATGACAAAGAGAAAATTTTCTAGGTATAGGAAATAAGTATACAAGAGATAATTTGTGAAAGACTTAACACATTTGTGGATCAAAACTTGGTGCCATCTATGGCATAGTAACCCCCTATGGGTTACTGAGAATATAGAATCTTTATTAGTGGGCAGTTATTCTAAGAAAAGAAAACATAAAACGAAGACTTTGAAAAATATGTACACAAAAGAAAACTATATACAATGATAACTGGGAATTTTTAAGAGAATAAATGTTTGAGGTGTTTCCCATTGACTGATAACATATACATTGTTCCTTTAATGTCTTTCAACATATAAGAGGTGCATCCCATAATTTTTTTGATCATATAAGGACCGATCCATAGCGCTTCTCATTTTGTGTGCAGAGACAGTTTCTATTTTTCCTTATTCCATAATAACTCCAGTTGTCCCTTTTGAAAATATTTTACTAATGCACTTTGATCAAAATTTCTTTTGATAGTCTAATTTCTTTGACTCATATTTCTTAACGCCTCACTCTATTGTTCTTCTAATTGCATCAATTGATCATATCTGTTGCGCCTCTTCCGTCACCTTAGTGAGCAAAACAGAGGTGCTTGCAAGCTCAGTTGGGTCTGCTGAGCAGGACAGCTGCAAGGAAAAGAGTTAGGGAAAGAAATAAAAAACTACAATTAAGAATTAAACTAAGAAATGCAATAACAACTAAATTCATGAGCATAGG
>SNQJ01S0284771.1:0-11028 GCA_010110895.2 Picea sitchensis | reverse complement strand
TTGACATGGCATACTTCCAGAGAATTATCCTCTTGGAAGCCATGATCAAGAAGAAGGTCACGAGCATAGTTTCTCTTCTCTGTGGCAAGCTCGTTAAAAAATGAAACAAAGGTCACGAGCATAGTTTCTCTTCTCTATGGAAAGCTTGTTAAAAAATGAAACAGAGGTCACAAGCATAGTTTCTCTTCTCTGTAGCAAGCTCGTTAAAAAATGAAACAGAGGCTCTGAGCATAGTTCTTTTCCTGTGTCAAGCTCATTAAAAAATGAAACAATCACCTCTCTTGAACCTTATTTTCATCCACCCTTCTCCTTTTTCTCATCTACTAGAGAAATTGGTGACAACCTCAAAGTTGGTGAATGAATTGAAGCTTGGAGGGCATGTCTCCAGCCTTTGATGATCATTCTGGAGTTAAGACACTAGCTTTCAAGCTGGGGGCATACCGAGCTTAGTATTTGTTCTTTCTCATGCTCGTAAATACATGAGAATGCATCTGGGTAAACTTTTATCTCTTTTTCAGACCTGTATGGATACACGAAAATGGAACCCCCTGGAGTCTCCTTTAAGCTCTTTTCAGACTCTCTAAACATGAAAATATTGTCGAGTGATCTTGCTTCCTTTCCCACTCGTTAAAAGGTTTGAAAGGGCGTCTTTCGAGTGATAATTTATCTCTTTTTCGGCCTCACGAGACTAACATTACGAAAAAGGACAACATTGGAGTCATCTTTATGTTCTTTTCAGACTCTCTAAACATGAAAAGATTACCGAGCGACCTTGTTCTTTTCACGCTCGTTAAAGTATTTGAAGAAAACGTATGTTGAGTGATAGTTTATCTCTTTTTTGGTCTCATCTGACTAATTTACGAAAAAGGAACTGAGAGAGTTCTCTTTTAAGTGTTTTTCCAAACTCTATATTCATGAAAAACGTTGGAGTTTTCTATCTTTGGACTCGTTAAAACAAATATCGACAGGCCCATATGGGATCGAACCCTTACTTCTTCCAGTTAGTTAAACAAAGGAAAAGGAACTTACCGAAGGTGAGTTATATCGGGCATGTGTTACCCTCCTTGAGCTCATTAAATAAAACAGAGGTACTCATCTATCTAGATGGGGGAAAAATTGAAAGAAGCAAGCCAAGCAGTTTTTGAGAACATTACCAGTAACTCTTAGAGTCACCCTTGAACACAACACTTTGTCTTTGTGCACATATTAATCCGCTGAACCTCTGCACTGAACCAATCCTCTGAGTTTTTCTTACTCCTTTGGGTCACCCGACGAAAGTCACAGTATCCATTGCATCATCGTGTTTTGGTCCATGTCATGTTTCTGCTGTTGTGCCTCAGTGTTCAAGGGAAGTATCTGCCTTGAGAGCCAACCATCACAAATATCTTGTCTCAATACGCATGTCAATCCATGTTCATTTGATCTACCAATTACATCTCTGTGTCCGTTTCGTGTCGTTGATGGGGGATACATCAAGGCTCTCCTTCGACGAGTCTATTCCTGTCGACTTCAACACATTATCCAAGAACTAGACTTAGAAACCAGTTAATACTTTGGGACATGCATGCCTCAATGATAGGCCTCCTCACATTCGACAATGGGTTTACATCATTGACCTCTAATCAAATGATTCCATAGATGTTCGACTTCAGCTCATCCATTCACATTCGTTGGATTGTACTAGAGTACCTTGGGAATCATTGACATCAATGGTGATCTCCCTCGTGCTTGTTAACGGTTTACATCATTGACCGGTAATCAAGTGGTTTCTTCCATGTTCGACATCAGGACATCTATTCGCATGGTTAGATTCAGACTACATCGTGATCAGTAAGAAGACCCTGGGTTGAGTTGTCACTCTTATATGTACTTTGCCGAGGTTGCGAAGGAGTTTCTCTTGAACAATGACACATATACTGTCACATAGATCCACTTTGTATTGGTTGTGGCTATGTCTTGTCATCTCGTAGATCCACTGTGTATTCTTCGTGGCTACGATCAATTCAGGTCATGGGAGTATAGGTCCACAATGTATTTTCAGGTGGTATACCTTTTATCAATATAATTATGGATCCACGGTGTATTTTATGGCTGCCATATCCTGTGAAGTCTTGATCACCCAAGCATAGGTATGCACCTTGGGTTTGAAGCATGTCATAATATTTGTTGGATGTTTGTGTGCATCTTCTATGAATTTCTCTACGTCCACTCTTACTTTAAAGATTTATGGGTTTTAGACCATTATTCTCTCCACAGTTTAGGGGGCATAACATTACACATGAAATTTGCACACCTAGGTACCTTGCCTTAAGTTTCGTAAAGTGTCGTATAAGTGTGGCATACACCTTGACACCATGGAATAACCCATTTCACAATCCTAGTCAATGGAGGAGGGATATATTACATGAAGGCAAATAAATACTAAGTACACATGAATTATTAATATTCATGGAAAAGAAATTGATTAAGTGAGAAAATCAAGTGCACATGAATTAATTTCATTTTTCATGAATATTAATAATTAAGTGTGAGGATCCACCTCACATTTGGTTTTCTATTTTTAGGAAGGTGGAGGATCTCATGGATGGTTGAAATATTTCCTCAAATCCTTGAGAGACCTGTTTTCTCCCCAAAATCAACCAGAGATATTTTCTCCCAAATATCTTAGAGATCCCTTACTTAGTGGATCTGATGAGAGATCCTCCATGGTGGTTAAACCTCCAAATCCCATATAATGAGTGATTTCCATGGAGGAGGAATGAAGATTGAGATTTATACCAAACTTATGATCTCATAGTGGTATGCCATTTAGGGTATCAACATTATGCGTGTGGACTATTTAAGCAATGGTTTGGACAAGGGAACTTGATGAAAGGCTGCTACACTCCCACATCTGGGTAAGTATTCTTCATTGTTGTTCTCTTTAATATAATGCTTTGACATTCTTTCAATTACGTGTTTGATCTCACATGAATTAAGTCTCTAATGAATGGATCTATTTTTGAACTAATCTCGATAGGTGGGGAAGTGGTCGTATTTTGTTTGTCTACATGGCTTATTGAGGAGCTTAAGATTGGAGCTCAACTTCGACTGTGCAGGTTAAACTTTAGGTAAAAGGTACTTATTTCTCCTTCCTCCTCACACATTAGGTTTATCTAGATCTAAAAGGAGTCAGTGACCATGATAATCACTTTCCGTCTTAGAGTTAAGAGTTTAGCTCTCAAGAGGAGATCTACTGTCTGCCGGGGAGATTTTCCTTCAACAAGGTGGGAGGATTTAAAAACCCTCATCAAATTCCAATTATACCCTATCAAGTATGTAGAGGAGCAATGGATATGATGGCACACCTTTAGGTAGAGGCAGGGCAAGAGTGTATAGGAGTACACCAACGAGTTTAGAAATATGGCCATCATCTTTACGTTATATATCCCAAGAACGTAGATGTACTCCTCAAGTATCTAGAGGGTCTACATAGTCAGTTGTGAAAGCAAGTGATGATTTTCAAATAAGGATAGTGGATGATGCATGTGTACAAGTGTTGTATCTAGAAAAAATAGGCCACAATAAAGCGTAGCCAAGTGGTTCCCAAGCGAGAAGAGCACTAGGGGCTTCCAAGCGGGGGAATAACAAGTGGAAGGATAAAGAAGACCAAAACCAACACCAAACCGGTGCAGGATCAACTTAACCATTTGCAGCAATTGCAATATTAACTGTGATGCTTGAGGGAAAAATGATGGAAACTTCCATCATATTTGAACTGTAAGAAGGATGAAAAAAGGAAACTTCTAGCCATACATTCGAGCAATTTGGTTGAAAGTATCTCTTATGTGGATGGAAATATTTTCTACACATCTATGTAGAAGGACGTGAATATGAGTAGCCTTCATCCACGAGAAAGGAAGGAGATATTGAAGCTCTTCTACATCCAGATTGGGTTGAAGACCAAGATAAATGCTTTGTTTGACTCTAGTTCAGAGACTAATCTCATAGCAACATATGGTCAACAAGATTGGATTTGAGGTCCATGATCATCCTAGCCCCTATCCATTGGGTTGGGTAAACAAAGGATGTAGAGATCAAGTTAAAAAATAAGTGTAAGATTAAATTTGTTTATAAGTGTTGATTTTATAGATGAAGTATAATTGAGTATTGCTGCTTGAATGTGGAGTAGTGTTTGGAAGAATCTACATGTATATAAGAGATTCTATCTTCATGCAGAGATCAATGATGCAACCTCATAACGGTGGAAATCGCTAATCATCGAAACCTTATGAAAATAAAAACTTTCATTGGTAAGTGCTAATCAAGCTAAGAAATTGATTAGTTCTAGAAATATGTTTTATTTTTCCTAAGGGAAAATTAGTCTGGTGAAGAGTCATTAAAAGTAGAGACATCAATGGACACACTTCCACACTAAAGCCTAGCGAGGGAAAGAGGAAGAATAACTTAATCGAGAATGCAAATGAAAAGGAAACCACATACACAGTTTTACCTTGGAGGCAAATAGGAAAACCAACATTCCTTGAGAGTTAAATACTCTTTTGTCTTATTCTATCTGAATAAAGGGTTACATGTCCATTTGATTTGGTGAACAACATGTGTATGGTCCACACCTAAGACCTAATCGAGATCATACCCTCTTGCTTATGCAAGAAAAACCACAGCCAATCAGAGCTTACATCTGCATGATCAATAACCTACATCTAAATATTTCTCTAAAAATCATTAGCCTTTTTGGCCTTACAACATGCCTCTTTATAGGCTTTATAGCAAAACAAAACCCTAAATAAATGGCACCCAAAAAAAATTACAAATCCATGAAGATCATTGGCTACAAATCTCTGAATTCCGGGATTAAATTACAGTCGACTCTAGGTCATATTACTAGTTGACTACCGATTATTCATTAGGTCTTGGTCACGATTTCTGATCGGTGGATGTTGGTGGCCACCCACATATTCTAACTAGCTCATCTTGATAGTTTTTAGTTCAACCGTTTCTGCTGTAATAATGACATTTTTTATAATTGTGGGTTATGCACTTCAGAGTTGTGCTTGTCCCTACACAACATCTAGGTGGATATTTGGAACATATCCCGGCTAGCTTATTTAGTTTCCATGTCGATTTTTATCTTTACGTACTTCAGGGAGCCATTTGAGGCCCTTGATCACGGCTTTACCATGGTCAAAATCTGGGGGCCAGGCCTGATTTTGATGACATAATGTGTAATTCTTGAAAATTCCTTTCCAATGGGCTGTATCCTGCGCTAAAATGGCCAAGATTAGTATGCAAAGATTCCACGACCCACGAGAGACCAATTACCAAATTACCCATCGAGGGCCACATAAATTTTGGTGTTTCAACTCAGGGGTTAGGTTTTGGATGTCTAGGGTTTTGACATTCATGAGTAAGGTTAAAAGGCCTCACAGACATCATTGTAATCATTTCACGCAGACGAATCTGCCAGTAGCGACCACATCTCTTCTCGGAGATGCTACCACACCATTGAGTAAGTTGTTTTAGGTTCTACAATTCATTTTAGCTTCTATTTTCTTTATTCAATAGAGTTATTGTTCGGATATACGTTGTTGTTCTCCATATCTCTATGTTATTGTATTTAATTTTATTTATTCATTTGTTGCCACTCATAAATCCGGATAGTGGTATCAGAGCGGTCTTGTTCTTCATTTGTTTTTTCTTGTGCATGTTCCCCTAAGACAAGATGCGGGTACAAAGAAGTTGGGACTCGAACAGTTGATCTTGGAAGGTCGGCAGGTCTCGGGCCCTACAACAACTCATGGGGGACGAGAGAAAGATGATAGAGAAGGAGATCTTTTTAAACTATTGCTCGAGGGATCCCTTGATACTATATGAGGAACTAAATGATGGAAGACTTTATCCTTTGATACCCACACGAGGAAACATGTTATCAAATTATTACGCAGCTCCTTCAGGTATGATAGAAATTTTGATATTCCATTATTTGAAGGGGCCGATGAATGGAATCTTTGTTGATAAATGGATGAGATACCTTTCGAAGGGTATTTTGGTTCATAATTTTTCGATAGGGAAAAAAATACTTTTAAACTCCTCAAGGCCATCCCCATGTTGGAATATTGGTGTGATACTTACTCTGAGCAAAGTGACATAGAAGAATTCCAGCATTTGTGATGCAGCCCAGGTTCGCCGGGGGATGACATTAAAGAGAATAATACTACCACTGTTGGAAACTCTGAGGACCAATACACGAGATGGACCACCTTGCGTCGGGAAAAGCGGCAAGAACTTGTTTTCCATATTTCACCAATATTTTCCATACCCTCGCGCACCAAATTGGGTATCAAGGACTCACGAATGACGTCTAGTGCTCAAATCACAGGTAGTAATGCATAGATACATTCAAATGAAATGGAGTTTTTCCTAAACATCATCATTAGGTGCGTCTTATATATATGTTGTCAAGATTGAGCAACAATTTAAGAAGAAACGACGAGATTTTGGATCTGCAAACTCCTCGCATAGTTGAAGTAGGGAAAGGTTGCCCCAATCCACAAATTAGGGGACAAACTAAAGAGATGGCCACTCTTGGGATAACCAGGATAATGGCAAACCAAGAAGGGTAATGAGAAGTCAAGAAGGACATAGGAAAGTGGCATGAATTCCATAAAATCCTGCTTTGGCATGAGAATGTTGCTCCCGGTGAATCGTGTTTGAGTTGAATTCTTTTGAGTTAGAGGAAGACTCTGACTCCGAATCAAATCTAGAAAGAGGGAAGAGGATTATCAATTTCGATTCTAGTGCTCCCTATTGTTTCTACCACCAAATTCCATCCAAGGGAACCAAAAGAACCAGATAAAGGAGAACACCTCTTTCACTCACATGTGGAGTAAAGGGGGTCCACTTCATTTCATTAATGAAACAGATGTAGTCATAAGAACTTGATCTCAATAGAAGTCATCAATGACTAAACACATCAGTGGCACCACACGCGGCCATACACCAATGGAGCTAGCTTCACCAAGGAAGATATATCGAAAGGTGTCAACCAATAGTGTTGTTTTCCCTACGACATCAAACCCTTCAAGATGAGGTGTTATTGTGATATTTCTCTCCTTGAAGTTTATGATGGTCTTTTAGGCCCCACAGTGTTATTATTAATTTATGTAGAAAATTGGCTGCCTTGATACTAGAGGTAGCGATCACCTCAGCTATTTCTTTAATCTTTTCTAAGTAATGCGGTGGGACATTTAGCAGTCAGTTCATCTTCTTTGTGATCCATGCCTTGCGATAGCGAGAAGGTCATTGCCACATCATGACCTCTACACATAGCCTCTTTTTGTAGCAGAAGAAAGTGGGCGGGATCATTGGAAAGTATGAGACCTTATTCTCACCTCATCAAAGCCGAAGATGTGACAGACTTCCAGTCAAGCATCCAATTGATCCTAAATCTTCGATGCACCTCTACCTAATGGACCCAGTCTATTTATTTGCTCTTTGATGGAAAATGAAAATCAAGTGCGAGATCAAGAGCTACTTCAAAGGACACATCGACCAATCTCTTCCCACAGGACGCAGAGCTGCGAAGAAAAGTGATTATGCAGTGCGAGAAATAATAATAGGACCCACAGGAAGCTCTGCAGTAATTAGAATTAAACAAAATCATGGTCGAGCCAGATGCCCAATTCCCCAAATTGATGATGACCTTCTTGACCAACTCGAGGGGGAAAATTTCTTGACAAGATTGACCTAAAGTCTTGCTACCACTAGGTTTCCATCGAGCAGAGCTAATGCGTGGAAGGCTTTCAAATCTAAATAAGGTCTCTTGAATGGTCATTCCCTTTGGCTTAACAAATGCACCAACAACTTTCATGAGGTTGATGTATGATGTATTGGACCCTTCACCAAATCTCACTAAATCAATTTCCTTCCACCCCAAACCGATGGCCAAACAAAGGTCATGTCGAGATGATTGTGCACATCACGCATGTATAACTCTAAGCATTAGTGTACATGGGATGAGAGTCTTCCCCTATGTTCAACATAACTACAACAAAGGTATCTCCAGCCGGCTCAACCAACCATAACCCATTTCAGGTGGTACTGGGATTCCAACCCACTTAGGTCCCATTGATGTTGTATTATCTCTTGCAACCACACGGCCTATTCCCATGATGTTCAATGCAGCGGGCTGAAAAAGCCGCGAGGGTTCATTGAAGCGGTCAAACACATCCTGCCGCCTTGAGGTCCATTGGATTTTGCGGAAAACCAATGCTAAGTACAAAAAGCAACGCCATGATCAACAATGGGTATCCACACAAGTTTCAAGTGGGAGAGAAGATGCAGTTACATTTGGAGAAAGAGCACCTTACAGGGCCCCATTGAAATCCCCGTCCACTTTTGTATGGGCCTGCTTATCCACGCAAAGGCATGGGTGATAATGCTTTGAGCTCAACACTCCCTCCTTCCTTGACACTAGTGTTCAATGTGGACCTCCTTGACCATATTTTCCACCATTATTGGACATGTCAAAAGATCGCTTGAGAATAGTTGACACCAATAGAGCTCAACATGACTACATGGAACAAGAATCAAATTAGATAGTGAGCCATGAGTCAAGGGAACTCGTCGGTAGAGGATCCAGCTTTATTGGGTTGTCAAGGCATGACAACAATTGCACCGAGAGAATTAGCTCACCAGGGGCCAAATTCAACATAAATTTCCTCACATGATGGGGAAACTCATTACAATGGAGACCATTGCTTCCCTAAGGGGATAGCTGATTGGAGTGGATATTGGTGGCCACCCACCTATTCCAACTTGCTCATCGCACCCCATTTTAGTTCAGCATGTTTCTTTGTAATAATGACATTTCTTTTGGTGAATTGTGGTTTCTACACTTCAGGCTGTCTTGAAGCCCACCACAACATCTAGGTGGATATTTGTGCCCACCTATTCCAATCAACTTATTTTGGAAGTTTTCATGTCGGTACATCTTTTTTGTACTTCTAGAAGTGCGTTTGGGGGCCCTAAACAATCATTTTTGGCTTGCCACAATCAAAGCATAATAAGTTAGATTTGACAACATAATGTGTAGTTCTCTAAAATACCTTTCAGAGCTATCACATGCCTAAGATGAAGGTCGTATGAAAAAGTTACAACCAGGAGGATGAGGTACCAACCTTCATCAGGGGCCCACTTGACTTTTGGCGATTCATCTCCCTGGGTTAAATTTTGGATGTCTGGGTTTTGGAATTTTATGAGTAATTTTAAAAGGCCTCTGTAGCCTCATTGTAATCATTCTTCTGGAACAAATGCTTGGCATTGATAGCCCACATCAATTCTCGAGATATACTAGCATTAGAGCAAGTTGTTTTAGTTAGGTTTACCATTTTCAACCTATTTTTCTTTATTCAATAGAAGTTTATTGCTCATTGGATATCTATTATTGTTCTCTTGTATCTCTAGGTTATTGTGTTCAATCTTTTATTTATTTCTTACCACTCATAAATTTGGATCATTTCCACACGCGCTTCATTGACCTCTTGTTGGTTGACCTCTTGATAACATCACGATGCCTTTCACCATGTCAAATGCGCCTTGACCCGACTTGGTTACGGGTGACTCAACCTTCAAATTAACGTCGATCTACCTCGACTTCCAGCACGGTGTCGAGAACCACCTCATGCCGACACACTGTTGATCCACCTCGACTTCTACCGTCGGTCGATCCACCTCGACTAGACTTCCATTGCAAAATATAACAACCAACATTCTCCCACTTGTATTCTTCTTTGAAACCAAGAGACCTCTAAAATTTCATTCATAGACCCGGGGTAACAATGCCCATTGCCTCTATAAGCACCAAGAGAACTTCACAACACTCATAGACTTGTTCAATGAGTCTGCTATGTTTTCCAATATGTCTACCTTCTCCAATATCACTTTTTTACTTTCCACCATGTCTCTCAATAAATGCTATTGTACATCAATGTTCTTAGTCTTCAAATGATAAACGGGTTCTTTGCCAAAAATATTAGCGTTTTAATTTGTCTAACTTATATTCACATCTCTACCTCCGACCCAAAGACCCAGGGTAACAATGCCCATTGCCTATCTGCACCAAGAGAACTTCACAACACTCATAGACTTGTTCAATGAGTATGTTATGTTTTCCAATGTGTCTACTTTCTCCAGTAACACCTTTTTACTTTCCACCATGTCTCTCAATAAATGCTATTGTACATCAATGTTCTTAGTCTTCAAATGATAAGCAAGGTTCTTTGCCAAAAATATTGCGTTTTGACTGTCACAACTTATATTCACATCTCTCTGCTCAAACCCAATTCCTGTACACAACCTTTGTAACCATACAACTTCTTTGTTTCCATGAGTGGCTGCCATGTATTAAGATTTTGTTGTTGACAAGGCTACGACCACATGTCTCTTACTCATCCATCTTATTGCTCCACCGAACATCTTTAAGACATATCCACTGGTTGAACTTCGTCGATCCATATCTCCAACCCATTCGATGTCGACAAAGCCATGTACATTTAATTTACCACTATCACCTCTAGGTTTTCCTTGGTAGCATATAAAATAGTCCTTCGTGCCACACAAATACCTGAATACTCTCTTGATAGTTGTCCAATGCTCCTTTCTAGGTGTCGACATGTACTTGCTCAACACTCTCACTACATCCGTGTTGGCCCTTGACCAAGTTTTGGGAGATCCTTGGTCAAGTTGACCTATTTTGGGACTTTGACAACCTATCGAAGATGGAGCGCAAGACGAAGCAGAGATCGCAGGATCTCAACCCCTGCGATCTCAGCCTCTACCTCGGGTGAGACTTCATCTGCTTCGCAGGAGTTGTCGAAAGGGCCGGTATTTAGGGTTTTGTTGGTGCACTGTTGTAGCGTTGAACCCTGGGTCTACCCCTGTGCCAACAAATGGTTCCGTTGCTGGGACCTGAAACTATGATTGCTGGGAACTGAGGAAGAAGAATTTTTATGCAAAGATCTGACCTGA
>SNQJ01S0284769.1:0-11058 GCA_010110895.2 Picea sitchensis | reverse complement strand
AAAAATACACCTGTCAAGAAGCCCATAAGTAATGATCTTCAATAGCATCACTCACTATTTTCCCATAATCGAGGAACCTATATGGTCTTCTAGAACTAGTATAGGTCTAAATACAAATGAGGGCCTTCATGGTGCCCTTCACATTGGAAGTATTCAATTTTTCTGGGGACTTTTAGCAATGCCTGTTTTGAGAGCCCATCCACTTCTGTGTTAGCTTCATGATAGATATGCTTGAAGGTTACATTGTGGAAAAGATTTAAAAGATCAGTAAGTATTCCCTTCCATCATTCCAAAGTAAGAACCTGGAGGCTACCCTTTCCTCATAGCTAGTCAATAATGACCTTTGATTCCCCCTGAACCAAGAGCTTCGATATGGCAAAGCGAGAAGACAATGTCAAAAGTGCCCACACTCCCAACAACTTCTCTCTGGTGTTTGTCCCAAGACCAAAATTTATAGTCCATTTGAAAATTCTGTGATCACTAATATTTAATATCCCTCTCGCTCCACTACAATTCCCATATGCGACTGCTACCTCGTCAAACCAACCGCTAATCCTTCCCCCATTGGCTGCAATGACCTTCTCCTGATAGCCTTTGATTTGATTGGTATCTTGTAATCAACCATGAGCAATAAAGACAATAACACCACCTTCTGAACATATGGTAACCCATTCTCGAAAATAACAAGGTTCTGCTCGATCCAGATATTCCAGCATATATAAGTCGGAAGAGTAAGGTAACCTGAAAACAATAATCTCCAATTTTTAAAACGCTCAAACATGGATTTTCCTGTCCAAGCCCTTGAAAATTTTAAATTGGATTTAATTCTTTCCCAAACAGAGCAGGTGAAGGGGCATTCAACAAATAGATAGAAAATTGTTTCCAAGTTCTTCTTACAGAGCAAACAATAATCGGGGCCTTCAAAGCCTTTGCATTGCATGTTTTCCCAAGATAAAATCTTGTTTTCTGCCACCAACCAGGTAAACAACTTTAACTTCAATGGACAGTCCCAAGACCATGGCAATTTTCTCTAACCAACTATCACCTTATTCTATTTTTTGTTTTAAATAGCTTCATATACATTTTTTATAGAGATCCTTCCCGATGAGTCTCCACCCATCCAAATAAGATCATATAGTTTTCTCTTTAATTGAACTCCATTGTTTAGGATTGCACATTGGAATTCTTGCCATTCAGTTGCTAAAGAACCCATGAGACCCAACTCAACACTAGTAATCCAATTGGGGCCTACCATGCCTGAACGAGGTTCTCTGATCGCCTGATATAAGTAATACACACCTTGATGGTTTAATAATGATATCAGTTCTCCAGACAACAATGTCGCATCTCCCATCGCCAATATCTTATATTTTCCAATCATAATTGATACACCCAACCCCGCAAGCCATGCCAGCCAATGCAGCATAATATATAATTGATTTTGGACATATCTCCAAGTTGGAGAACCTTTTGTTCCATCCATTAGAACCATGTGAAACCACCGTGCCACAGAGACTGATGGAAAATATTTAGATTTTAGTACACGATGTCATAGTCCATCTAACATCAAAGCCCTCCAAAGGGTTTTTGCTACCATGTCTCCACTGAAACTGGCTAAGTTTCTCAATCCCCAACCCCCATGCTTCTTTGGACGAGCAATAATCTGCCAGCTACATAGGTGTATGCCCTTCTTTTTTCTTTTTCCATTCCAGAGAAAATTGAGAATAACTTGACGAATCTTATTTAGAACCGATGAGGGGATATTTTCCAAAGACAACCAGTATAATGATTGGCTTTCCAATACCGCCTTTATCAGGACTAGGCGTCCACTAATGGTCAACCATATATTGCACCAGTGGCTGATACAACTTTCATATTTTGCTAGTAGCCAGTCCCAATCCTCTATCTTGTACCTACCAACTTTTAAAAAATACCCAAGATATTTAAAACCATCAGTAAGATCATTGAAATTGTAATAAAAGGAAGATTTTAATGTATCCAACACAACTTGATGAACTCCAAACTGATAAAAGGAGGTTTTTTGAGCATTAATCAAAAGCTCGGTTGAATTGCAAAAACTGGTTAATATCTTATGAATCTCTAGCCATTTCGTGATCGATGCTTTAGTCATAATCATGATATCATCCACAAAGAGTAGGTGGGTAACCCTAATTATCCTTGAAACCTTGATTCCCGTCACTAAACCATACTCTTGTCCTTTTTTCAATGCTAGACTCAAGCTTTCCAGAACTAGAATAAAAAGCAACGGTGACAATGGGCACCCCTATCTGATCCCTCTACCACTTTTATAGAATTCAGTTGGTTCACCATTAATTAAAATTGCATATGTCGCAGAAGATATACAACCCATGATCCATCTGGTAGTTGGAAGACCAAAGCCACATTGTAATAGAACCAATATCAAAAAGTTCCAACTGATGCAATCGTAGGTTTTTTTCAAGTCAATCTTTAGTATAAGAGCCTGTAGCTTTTTTTCTTTTATGTTGTGTATTCATTCCTCTGATGTACTATGGCATCAATGATTTTTCTTCCTTTTAAGAAGACGAACTGTTCCTCTGAAAGAGTCCATGACAAGATCGGTCTAATTCGTTTGGCTATTATCTTTGATATAATGTTGTAACATAGGTGACACAATGCAATCGACCTAAAATCACCAAAGATTGTCGGACCACTGACCTTGGGAATTAGAGCTATAAATGTCGAGTTTAGGGATCTATTCACTGCATTAGATAGTCGTGAGTCCTCGACTACCTCCAATAGATCAGTTGCAACCAATTCGAAGAAATTCAGAAAGAGCTCCATTGTCCATCCATCAGGGTCGGGGCTCTTATCTTTGGTAAAGCCCCTTAGGACCTCGAGCACCTCCTCCTTTGTGCACAATTTTTTTAGTAGTATCAATTCCTCCTCCGTAACCAACCTTGGGTACCAACGCACAGATGCAATCTGATCCACTACCATATTTTGTGATGATTCTTTATAAAAGGAGCTAAAATGTTTAACTGCTTCTTTCTTAATAGCCTCATGTCCAGTATGAATATTATCACTTTCATCCTTTACCTCCCACAAATGCTTTTTGTTCCTTCTAAAATTGGCAAACCGGTGAAAGTACTTTGTGTTCTTGTCCCCTGACTGTATCCACGTTTCCCTGCTCTTTTGATGCTAGAGTTCCTCCTCAGCCATCATGAGTTTGTTCCTATTTGCTTCAAGAATTTTCAATCGGGTAATCGGAGTATCACTAAGATGAACCTCAAGACTCTATTTTGGAAGAGATGCAATTTCCTCTTCAATTTTCTCTAAAGTAATTCGATCTATTTTTTTCTTGCCCGCGATCCATTTCTTTACCTTGATTTTTAGATTATATAACTTCTTCGCCAACCTTGATTGTGCTCCTTCCACACCTTGCTCCTATTGAGAATTCCAAACCTCTTGGACAATCTTAGCAAATGACTCATATTTAAGCAAAATAGGATTAAGTTTGAATGGGTAAGCCACCATCTTAATACCATAATCTAGTTGGAAAATCATTGGCGCATGATCAGAGATATACGGTAGCTCCACCCATGATCTATAACAAGTTGAGTCCATAGGAAGCTCCTGAGATGCATAAATCCTATCTAATCTCTTTTGAATCTCAACAACTCCACTTATCCCATTACACCAAGTTGGAATCAACTCTACAGGCCTCACATCCACTAATTTATGATTGGAAAAAAGATCTTTGATAAATGTCTCCAATGGATCCATTAAGGCCGACACCCCCAACACTTCCTCAATGCTGGGGGCTAAATTTAAATCTCCCACAAGTATCAGATTTCTCTGATCAAGTAAATCCTTGACTTCCACTAGTTCCTAGAACTGTCTGCGACTTATACATGGACCATAGACATTTAATAAGCAAATCCCTTTTTTGTCGGGGATATGAGCACCTGTCAATAAAATGCCACTAGCCCACAAGTAAGGTTGGAGCTCAACAACATTAGGATTCCAAGCCACCAAGAGTCCTTCCGACTTTCCAACTGAACTAACTGCACTTTACATCCATGTAGGGCATAAAGAAAACATAAATGTTCATGCCTTTTCCTCATCAACTAGGGTTTCTTGTAGGAAAATGAGATCTGGTTTTGTAGTGGCAATCAATGTATGCATGGAAGGAAAATTTAGGGGGCCTCCCACCCCTCTAATATTTAGGGAGATGAGGATCATGATTTCTCCCTTGCCAGGGATTTCATGCCTCTAAGCACCCCCAAGTCCAGATTTGTAGAAAAAGATCGATCAGAAGATGTAGGTTGATGCCCTAGCTTCTTGCGTGCACTCCTTGTCTTTATGGGTGATATTTCATAGCCCAATCCCCTCGACCAAGCATATGATTTCCCTTGGCATTCTTCCTTAGAGCACTGTTCCTTCTCTTTAACACAACCCAAATCTACAAAAGGTTATGACCCCTAGTAGGTTTGTAATGGAACAAGGCTTGTGGTTTCCCTAAGGGTCGGAATAAGTGAATCATTCACAAAGTCCATAACCGGTTCCTGTACAATATGATTAGTGTATGGAGAATCATGTAAAAACTTTTCTAAAGGATGTGAAACTAGAGGGATAGAAGTAGTGATAACAGTAGAGTCAACTAAAGGAGGATCACTAACATAAGGTGTTAGAAGAGTCTTTTTAGATACACAGGGAAGGTCACTAATGACTGTAGAGTCCACCTCTTGACTAGCAAGAAACATAGGCATTGCTTGTGTCAAGGAAACAACATTACCTATTAAATCTCTTTCCCAAGAATATAGTTTAAAATATAAGGTTGGGCAAAAGGATTTTAGCTTACCTAAGAATGTGTTGGATTCTGCTTCCATAACTTCTTCATCACACACAGCCGCACACCAACCCATTTCTTCCAGCAAGTCAAGTTTTGTTTCACTCAAGTATAGCTCCTTTTTGGAGTCCTCCATGTTTTCCTCAACCTCTGTATCACCAAAACTATGGTGACAATATTTGCGCAAATGTCCCATCCTTCTGCATGATGAGCAATAGAATGGGATACCCTGGTAATCTATGCATTGAATAGTGACTTGGCCTCGCCACTCCAATTCTAAGGAGTCCATTAGACCTGACTGTGTATCCATCTCAACCAACACCCTTGCCATGCGTTTATCTGATGAACACAGGCTTGCTTCATCTACCTTAAAGAAGTGTCCCGACAGATTCCCAATAGCCATAAGGGCGTTTTTGTTCCATAGGTTTAATCGTAAACTTGAAAGCAACACCCATACGTGCCTGAAGCTAAAAAACTTAGTAGAAGGATCAAAGCATGTTCGCCATCGCTTTAGCATAATGTTGCCTCCCTCATAATCCCATAACTGATTTAGAATAATCTCATCATCCTCTGGTTTCTTAAAAATCAACCTGAACCACCCTATGGGTAGAGTCAAGTATTCCGACGCATACCCTATGACAGGAAACCAAACCACTTTCATCCATTCAGAAAAAGGAAGACTGCATTTTGTCTTGTGAGAAAACCTACCTACAAGAGCACATAAGGAGAGCCGACAAGTTTCTTCCAGCCCCATGTCCATACCAATGACTAGCTGCCGATGCACCCACTTAGGCTTCCAAACTCTCGCAGGTTTTCTACTCTGAGAATCGTTAACAGTCATAAAGACCTCCTAAGCATTTGTCACAAAGCCATCGGTTAACGATTGTGTATTCACCCTTTTGTAACCCGAGACAGGCTTTGTGTAACTGTTATCAAACTCACCTCCACCTGGCCTATGAGACCGATCAAGACTCCATTCATCCACTATAGTATTCAAGACCGGAACCCGACTATTACCGGTAGAGGGAGACTGAAACTTGGGTAAAAGTTGTGAAGTGAGGTCGGGCAAATTATTTAAAGATGGTATTAATGGCTCCGATAAATGGCCACCTTTCTTTAATTTGCACAGTTCATCTACTGTGTTGAAAAGACCTTCTCTTTCCCAATCCTCCTCATCCAAAGCACCCAGGAGCCTGCTGACCTCATTAGCCATCTCTCTATGCTTGCCACCTTACCAAAAAATCTGCCAGCACTATACACCAGTCTGATCACCAACTGTGGGACCTGGATCTTGGGCCTCCCTCAAGATTAGAAGAAGTTATGACTTTAATAATGATTAATGCCACTATAAAGTCCACTAACAAAGAATAACCATCAAATAGGATAGCAAGTAAAAACAACATGGATACAGGTAACTAAGACAAGAGCCTCGATTCTCGCAATACCCTCCAGTTCGCCAACCAATAAATAGTGAAAACAATACTTGTTAATCACCCAAACCAATCCCCAGGACTACCCTAGTAACCGATTCAATAGAAAAAGCTTAAACCTCAAAAAATACAGTTACTAATAATAGTAATCTTCCATGGTAACCTACTAACCGATATTCGGCCTTCTGCTATAAAAGGAAACCCGCCAAAAAACATATTTAAAAAATCGCCTCTCCTCTCCCCCCATTTCCATAATTTTTTCAATCACACCTATCATTTATTTACTTCATTTAGAAAAAATAACTCTTTCATAAATAAAAATAACAATTTTTATCTCTTAATCAAAATACCTCATTCATTTACTTATCATTTATATACTTATCATTTAATCAAAATTACCATTTAGACAAAATACCCTTTTTTTTTATAAATAAAACTAACAATTTTTTATCTTAATCAAAATACCTCATTCATAGATAAAATTATCACTTAATCAAAATGTAAATAGGATTTTGTTACATTAATACCTCATTCCTCATCTCATTCATTTACTTATTATTTAATTAAAATGATCATTTATTTACTTATTATTTAATCAAAATTACCATTTTAGACAAAAATATATTTTTCATAAATAAAACTAATAACCTTTATCTTAATCAAAATACCTCATTCATAAATACATTATTACTTAGTCAAAATGTAAGTAGGATTTTAAGAGCACCTGAGTGGGCCCAATTGTTAAGAACATGTGTTATCTCCGGGGAGGTCACAGGTTCAAAACCGGCGGGGGTAGGGATGCTCATATTGGCCCGTTGTGACAAGCTTGCAAAATTAACATCTCATTCCTCTTTATTCATAGACAAAATTACCACTTAAGTAGGATCTAAATAATATAACGAAATACGTTTTATAAAGTGTATTCGTGTTTCAATGCAATATTAAAAATAATAATATTGCACTAGTATGTACCAGTGGTGACACCATTAATTAAAATAAAACGAATAACTACAATGGAATTGTTTGTTTTAACAATGGAAAAATAGCATATACAAAACATATCGATGATGAGTTTACTAACATTTGTGTTTATATAAAATATTATAGGCATGAAATAATTATGATTTTCATTTTATAAATATTGTGTAAATTTCAAATCATGGTATATTACTAAATATTAATGTTAAATATGTTTATATTTATAATTATTATGTAACTATGTAATAATATTTTCTTTTGTTTGTATTTTTTTATTATGTTAATATTATCTAAAAAGTTATAAAAGTTTTTAATTTATAGTAGATTTATTTTTCTATGCAATAAGTTGAAACCTTTGGGCTACCAAGCCCTCTTTAAGTAGGGAATCGATATATCCAAAAAAAAAAAGAAAAAAAAGACGTGGCATATTTAGGGCATCACATCACATAATACTTAGCTCTTTTCCATAACATAAAGATAATAATCGCTTCCCCAAATCCAATTCATTCCCATCCCAAATACTATTAATGATATATTTTCACTCACATGACTTAGTGACTCCAATCTTACATTACTATTTTTACTAGCAGCATCACATTTTCTTGTTTGTCTTTTATTTTCGATACATAAATCTAAAGAACAACCTCATAATCCCTTATTCTTTTCAAATGAAACTACATAGAAAGTATGTTTTATCTATCTATCTAGAAACTATCAAAACTTACCACGACTCCAATCTTACATTACTACTTTTACTAGCAGTATCACATTTTCTTGTTTGTCTTTCATTTTCAATACATAAATCTAAAGGACAACCTCATAATCCCTTCTTCTTTTCAAATGAAATTACATTGAAAGTATGTTTTATCTATCTATCTAGAAACTATCAAAACTTACCATTCGACGAGTATTCCGGGACTTGAAAATTTTAGACTTCAAGATAATTTATGCCTTTTACTATTTCATGATAATTTATGCCTTTTACTATTTCACTGTCATCAAATTGTTTTTTATTTTTAATTATACTTTAAAATAAAAGTCAAGGTCAAGGTTCATTGTAATTCAATGATAAATGGAATTATGAAAGAATACTTTATTGTTTTTTAGTCTGGCAATTCCAAACAAATTTAGATATGGATTCAAATCTAAATATCGATGGTTTTTTGGAAAATTGTACTTTAAAATCCAAGCCAAGGTCAAGGTACATTGTGAAGAATGCTTTATGGTTTTTAGTCTTACATTTTCGCATATCAAGGATTTTTCGGAAAATTATAAACTTAAAAGTCACGGCAATATCAAGGAATTATCAGAGACTTTCGTAAATTATAAACTTAAAAGTCAAGGCAACGATAAATGGATTTRTGAAAGTGCTGTATGGTTTTTTTTTATGTTTAGTTTTTAATTATTGAACTTTCTTAGAAATYTAGATATAAAGGAAATTTTGGAAAATATATTAAAATGTAMYTTAAAATTTAAGTTTCATTGTTATTTAATGTTTCATTGTTATTTAATGATTAATGGAGTTGTGAAGAATGTTTTATGTTTTTAAGTTTTTAATTATTAAAAAGATTTAGATATTAATAATTTTTTCAAGCTGGGTAGATATAGAAATTTGTATTTTTAGGAGATTTTGGAAAAGATATTAAAATACACTTTAGAATTTAAGTTTCATTGTTATTTGTTATTTAATGATAAATAGAATTGTGAAGAATGTTTTATGTTTTGAAGATTTTAATTATTATATAAATTTAGATATTAATAATTTTTTCAAACTTGGAAGGTATAGAAATTTGTATTTTTATAGTGTTTGATGAAAATTCCCTCGATTTCTTGGCCCCTCTACTCTAACTAAAGTTGATTTCTTGGCCCTTTGCCCATTCTCCCATTTCTTCGCCCCGGTAAAGTCAAGTCAATATGGGCAGACATTAGAGTCTCTTAATACATCTTGGTCCGTTCAAGTCAATTTCTTTTGAAAAAAATAGGTGATCCATGTAAATACAAATGCGTTCTTCTGTATAGAAACTTTCCACTTCAACTTGCTTTTCGAGTTCCTTTGGGAACTTTCTTCAACTTGCTTTTGGGACGATATTACAAGTCTCGAATGAATATGGAGTCGATGGATACTGGGCGGGAAGCCTTTTCAAACCGGTTTTAGAACCTTTACCAGTTACGTGACTTACAGTAGCATAGTCTCCCTGATGTGTGGATACAGACTGTGAATCTCACATCTCTTCCTCGTTTATTGTTGCTTTAGCTTTGGGTTAGCACTCAGTGGTCACACATTTTGGAACTCGTTTGTCTAACTTGTTTCCCGGATTCCGAGCAGGAGTTTTCTCGTAGATTGTTTTTGTTTTTAGCCTTGTTCTTTTCATTGTTCCCTCTCTCCTTTACTGGCTCCCTGTTCCCAAGTGTCTTGGGTTTCTAGCTGTCTTTTACTGGTGCTGGTTCAGGAGAGGGTCTTTTTTCTTGAGTCACAGACCATACTGATTTTTCTATTTGGACTGAGTGTTTGTCAGCTACTGTAGTGTCAGTTTGATTGGCATCTGGTGGGCCATGGGCCAAAATGAATAGCTTCTCTAATAAAAATTTGGAGCGAAAGGTCAATTCACTTATGAGCCTAGATGATGAGGAAACCTGAAGACAAGTGGGGCTTTTCGACAAAGTAGACAAGCTGCAGAGTGGGCCTGTGGGCTTCTCACCTACCATTAACAGGTCTTTAACCTCTACTAGTCCTCTCTGTAGTCCTCCTATCCCCCCTTTGCGTAGTTCCATTTCTTTAGAGCCTGTTATCCCTCCTTCAGACACTCCTTGGGCAGGCACACAGTCGAACTTTGTGTCCCTAGACCTATTGTACCCTTCTTCTTCTCTACGGGGAGACAGGGAACCTTGTGTTCATCTTCAGTCTGCCCTTTTCCATCAAAAGACGTGGAAAGCCAACAAGAAGGCCAAACGCTTGGTGTTAGGAAATGATGTAGGTTTAGAAGATACTTGCATAATGGCGCTTTGCGCTCTAGTTGGGCAGATATCTTATAAATCTCAGAGTAAAGTTTCTCTGGAGGATTGGATAAAAACCCACTGGTTACCTCTCCTAGGATACAACCCTGAGGTTATCTATTTAACCAAAGGCTGGCTTGGCTTTATTTTCACTTCTCCGGAGGACGCTACATTCTTACTGAGTTCACTGTGGGTCTTTGGGGGAAGTAGTCTTATGCTAAAATGTTGGAGGATTGCTTTCAACCCTGATACAGATTCCTTCCAGTTCAGGCATCTTTGGGTACTCTTACTGAGTCTCCCACTGTATCTATTGAATGAAGGATCCTTACGGGCCATTGACGATTCTTTGGGGAGATTCATAGCACTAGACTCCAAGTTTCTTTCTGACCTTGTGCAGAAATTGGGTAAAGTTATCTTGGAGATGGACATCTTCTGTGGGTTGTCAAAAACCTTAGAGATAGAGTGGAGAGGATGGAGGATCGCTCAGCCGCTGGATTATCTCGGGCTACCCTTCCGATGCAACCTTTGTCGCCAGACGGGTCACCTTCATCGAGACTATTCGAGGAAGGGTTTGGAGAGGTCATCTGAAGCTTCTGAACTATAGAGAAGCCCTCTAGCTTATACTGAAACTGATGCTTCCTTGAGTTTTTTACATGAATCTTCTGGCGCTTTCTCCTCTCCTCCACTTGAGCCTGAGTCTAGTCTAATGTTGGATCATGTTGTCATTGATGCCAATGGTTTGTCATTGATGCCAATGGTTTGACTACTTGGGAGATTGTTGGATCATATGTCATTGATGTAAATGGTTTGGTTTGATTGATGTCA
>SNQJ01S0284768.1:0-11028 GCA_010110895.2 Picea sitchensis | reverse complement strand
CAACAATCAACTGTAAATCACCCAATAAACCTTACTGCAATCCACTCATGATACTTCCACTTCATCCATTTAACACATAAATTCTCTTGGCTATAATCAATATCAGAACAGGTAGTGAACACAATGAATATGGGATATGTGAGGGGGTTGTAATTAGCGTAAAATGAGATAATGAAAGGGAAAAAAACATTTACTTGTCATGAGATTAATCAAGCAATCCATAACATATTTTGCAGTAAGAAAAATATGCATCAACCAACAATCAGATGACTGAGTCATAATTCCTATGTATTTGCCTAATTTCGCTGTCCATTAATATCTGACACAATGCCATTACAAAATAGAAGTAATTAACACAATTTGTAAGAGGTTATGTTCTCTTTATTCACATATTCTGCATTTTATAACATTCAACAACAACAATCATTTCCAATCTGTAATCATTAACATCCACCACTGCCATACATTTCCCCAATCCACATATATATTTAAAAGTAGCATTTCCAAAATAATAATGAATTCACTATTTTTGTAATAGAGCCAATTGAGATTTGTAATGATATTTGTTCCCATATATATATGTAGTAGAAATATCAAAATAATCAAAACTTCACATTCCACGCCTGAAACGACAATTGACCATACAACCAATAGCCACCATTTAGACATAGGCTATGCAGGAGTAAATTTCCAAGGCAATGTAACCATACCACTGTAAACCAAAAAACTCAATGAAAATTAAAATCCGAGCCAAATATCCAACATGAATGTCATCAACAATGGTCAATTACAATAAATAACATGCTTAAAACTCTGAGGGTATCGCTGAGTATAAAAAAAACTATCCATACTACACACAGAGCGCAACTAACCAAACTCCACAATGCGACATTTCCACTTATTGCAACAAACACACAGTCATGACAATAACTCAACATATCGTGCTGATACTATGCTCATTAATAAGTGGTTGGTTTGTTTAATTCACACTGTGATTCAATTAAGTCGTGCGTACTCAGGCTTATTCAACCGACAACACAAAGATGTCGTGGATATGCCTTCTAAAGTTTTTCAGTTCGATTATTGTTCAGCCCCAGGGAACCCATAGTTATCATGCCTCATGTCTCATTTGCAAAATACCATATGTAGACGTGACCTGTGTGAGCAACCCTAAGCATTCATGACCAATGTCAGCCATCGACCAAGTCACCATAAGTGCAAAACTAGCAACTGTACATCAACCAACAATTTGCCATTGTGGTAAAAAAATAAAATCAATCGACCGAACAAGATGAGGTAGCTGTGTATACCCATGCATCCAATCGAAACGGGCAGAGACCCTTCCATTAAAAAAAACTGAGTTCTTTGACATCAGGCGGGTGACTGTGGACTTTATAAGTGCAGTGGCAATGTAAGGTTCACACTATTATTATAGAGGTAGTGAGGAACACCATACCAACACGACTGTTATACGACCAATGGGTGAGCCCTCATTCAAAGTAATAGACCATAAAAATCGAGAACAAATTAATGGGCTTGATATTCTCCCTATGAAACTCTAGCCTAGATGGTTAAGTGTTTGCACGGTAGCCTTCATAGGAGGAACGTAACTAATTGCAGTGAAACTTCGAGGCCAAAGGTGTATGCACAAGGATAATTATGATTCACTTGTGAACGGGAGACAGTTCCTTGATAGAGTCGAAACAGGAAGACACGGCTCTAGTTAGACCCCATAATCGTGAAGGCAATCTTCCAGCCATGATTTAAACAAAACCCTTCAACCAAAACACAATGGAAACAAAGAACTGTCACACAGAAAGACTAACAACTTCGATGAACTTAAAACCATTACGGCAGAACCATCCATTTCCATTTAAAACCAAAATTTCACATAGTTGTAGCACTCAGGACAACACAAACCCACACAACTAAGCCAAAAATATTTCATAACCAGAGTGAAGTCAAGAATGGACAAAAGAGAAATGCTTGTTAATCGAAATCCTTAAGATGGGAGGTGGTCGAGCGGTTTCACCCTGCCAAAAATCCGGAGCGCGAACACAACAACAAGATCAAACAATTGTCCAACTAGGGTGGTGGCTAACGGGAAGGGTAAAGGTGACGTGCAATAAATTCACGTCGCCTCCACCCATATCTCATTTAATCCATAGTACACTCCAACGAGCTCCTCATTAACACCATTAATCAACCCTTGCATCGAGAACATCAACAAATATAAACTATAACATAATCCAAGTTCCACATAACAATTCGACCATTCACATTATTACTTTGCCAAATGCGTCGCCCATCTTCATATTCCCAACCTAACTCAAATAAATCGCATGACCACTATACAATCTAATATATCATGTATAGAATCATCATCGATAGCATGATCAACATCAATCTGAACCATAGCATAATCTCCATACATATAGAGTATATAAAATCACAAACCATTACTTCCATGCGGCACCAAAATTTTCACCATATGCATGTAAAACATATTTTAACATAATTTCATAGCCATTTCCTTTTTAGCTAGGGTTTAACAATAACCAACAAATATTCTATGCATGTAGTATTGCAGAACTGGTCCCTTTGCACTCGTTGTAATAATTTGTCTTCTTCAAAACTACCCCTCATGTAATTTTACTAACATGTTTATTATGCAGGTGCAATGGGAACAGTCACCATTAATAAATAGCAGGCTGTAGTGAAATCTCAACTCACCTCAATGACATCAACAACAACCATGTAAACTTCTGTGGCACATCATCATAACATAAAAAAAAAAATCTGAATAGATCTGCTCTCCAATAATTCAAAGGGGTCCCACCTACTAGCATTATTTAGTTTTATAATAATAGGTTTTTAGAAACACTTTGCGGGCGAAAATACATTGACATTTTCAATCGTCAACACACAGGTCATCCTGCAAGACAATCTCAAAATTAGGGTTTTAAAGGTACATAACTTACAATTGGCATAAGTTTTGATTGGAAGATCTATTTTTGGTGATTCAAAATTTATGATAAAGAGAAAAAAAGAGTATTATCATTATTTTTTCATATGGAAAATGGTTTTGAAATAATTTAAACTCTTGCTAGACCCCAAGAGAGCTCAACCATGATTCATGAAGAAAGTGAAGAGATACATAACCAACTATTCAGATTGGAGAACGAATTTAATGAATTGAGTGGTAGATATATAAAAAGTAATAATTTGGTAAAAACACAAAGACAAAACAACACATGAAAAATAACATGAATGATAATAGGGGAAAATATGGAAAATAATATAGAACAAATGGAAAAGAAAATGGATGAAAATAGGGAACAAATGTAAAAAAAAAGATGGAAGAATTACAAAATTCCATGTCAACCATTTTCTTGTGTACCCTAGATGAGAGATTACCTAAAGGAGATATTGGGACACAAATGAATTATGTAAATGTGGAGGAAATACAAATTTAGTCCTGGAATCATGATTATTCATCACCTCCATATCTGAATCATCGGGGGTTCCAGTCAGCACCAAGGAACCACTTAATCCCCAAGATCAACATGAGGAAGTTTTATGGTAAATATCCTATAAAATGGATATTCCAGATGGAGAAATTCTTTGATCCACAACAAGTGAGAACCTTACAAAAGGTAACTCTTCAATCCTTGTATTTAGAAAATGATCAATTTGTTTGGTAAAATGGCTTTGTGAACGAAAAAAGGTTTATGTTGTCTCTTGGTCCATTTTTAGGGATGAATTGAAAGCACATTATGGGGATATTAAGAGCAATACATTATTTAGTCAATTAATAAATCTCCAACAAAGAGGTCCAATTACATAGCACATTCAACAATTCCAAAAACTAAGTCTCGGGTTAAAGAACATTTCAGAAGATAACTTGTTAGATCTCTTTATCAACACTTTAAAGGAGAGCATTCAACATGAGGTGTGTCTCTTCGAACCTAATTCCCTAGAGCATGCTTTCATTGTGGCAAGGAAATTTAAAGGTAAAAATATGGCTACTAGAAGGGTGGCCACTAAAAATGATAGAGAGAACCATGCACCCTCATCTAACTTCACTCAACCTATGAGGTTGACACCTCAACAAATGGATGAAATAAGAGCAAAGAGACTATGTTTCAATGGTGAGAAAAAGTACACTAAGGGTCATAAATGTAGTGAGAAGAAAGTATTCTATGTAGACTCTGAAGAGGAAGAATATCAAGAATTGGATCCATCGCAAGACCTGGAACTAGAAGAGATTACTCCAACCATATCTTGTGATGCATTGGCTAGCATTGGTACTCCACAAACCCTCAATATAGAATGATATATCAAAATAAAGAGGTAACAATGTTGATTGATTTTGGTAGTACCCATAACTTCATTAATTGAAAATTAGTGAAACTTCTCAATTGCTTTATATTTCCAGCATTAGAGTTTAAAGTAATGATTGCAAATGGACATACAATAAATTGTTTAAGGAAGTACCATAGTATTAATCTCAATATGTGGGAGTATTTATTCGATAGTCCCATGATTTCAATCCAAATGGGTGGTGTTGATGTTGTATTAGGGGTCATGGGTGGTGTTGATGTTGTATTAGGGGTCCAATGGTTACAACAATTGGGAACAATGACTCTTAATTTTCAAGAAATTTTCATGATTTTCCTTATAAGGAAAGGAAATTTTACTCAAAGGTATCCAAGGGGAACCCTCCTATGATAAGCTCTAACAACATGAAAAATTACTCAGAAAGGGACACCATGTGTAATTGCACAATTATGCTTATTATATGTCCAAACATCTATACTTTATGCTCCAAATGGATCTCCAAAAAGTTATCGATAATCATTACAAGGTATTTGAGATGCCTAAGGGTATTCCACCCACTTGAGATCAAGACCATGCTATTCATTTGAAACTGTGAAGTGTAAATTAATTAACATTGGGCCTTACATGTCACCATATGCATAAAAGAGTGAGATTGAGCATAAGATTCAAGAAATGTTCAAGGCCAATATCATTCAACCTAGCTAAATTTATTTCTCACTAGTGGGGTAGTGATGGTTAAAAAAGGAATATTTGTGACATGGTATCCATATATTATAGACAACTTAATAAAATGACCATTAATGTTAAGCCCCAAATAGTGGCACATTACCCCTTTAATTGGGGCATATTACATTAGTATTTCTATTTTATTTATGTCGCCTTGTCCATTAGTTGTAATTGTACCTCCAAATTCTATATACACATACCAAGGAGACCTTTCATTTGTAATCATCTTGTATTTCCAGAATTTATGTGGTTTATAAGGAGGCTTCCCCAAAGAGGATTTCATTATATGAAATTATCTCTTTCAAGTCGGAGTACTGTTCCTCAGATGTTTTTATGCTACATGGATTTTACTCCAACATTTGCATTAGAGCTCAAGGTCTTGGGTTTCCACCGCTGCATCTAAGACACCCTACTTTTTTCATAACTTTTTTCTAGGATGTTTTAGAAGGAATGCCTTGGGGGATATTTAGTAGAACAATCAAGGTACTTGTGGTTAAAATATAAACTTATGGGGATTTATACCTCAAAATATATCCTGTGGAATATCGGGTTTCTGGATCATCTTGAATTCAATCATCTAAGAATTTTCACTATAATTTTTTTTTCTCTAATGATTCAAAGTGAAACTTGGAGGATATTCATAGGTATTGTCAAGGTATATATGGTAAACTTTCAGCTTCGTGGTCATCCCAATTTTGTAGATACACCATGTAGCAGATAGAGTAGTTAATTAGTCCTATTAACTAGTTCCTTCAAACAAGTTGGTAAAACAATGATATCTTCAATGAGTATCCAAATTAAGTGAGACTAGTTGCATTGGATATTGGACAGTCTGTATTATTTTGGGTGAAAGTTTTAGAATAAGATATCACATATTGTGCACTTGGCATGCTTTACAATTACGTTCTCTTGGAAAGGCCAAAAATCAACAAGGTGTGGGGAAGTTACCATAAATTCTACTTGGCACATCCAATTTTGATCAGACCCATGGAATTGCATAGAGGAAATATCAGAGAACTACAAAACTAAATTTCAGACTCATAAGGGTCGAAATTTTAAAGATACAACATAAGAAAGGTTGGCTAGCAAAACAACCTCCAAATTAGGGTTTAAAAGGTGAGTTTTTTTTTGGTGGAAATTTGCATATCTTTTGACTAGAAGATCCAATTGGGGTGATTCAAAAAGTAGAATAAAGTGGTATAAAAGGAGTATCACATAAATTTGATATAAACTTAGGGATTTTTTAAGGTACATACATGTTTTGTTGTCTCTAAACGTAGGAGTTGTCGTTACTGGTAAGTGCTACAACCCCGAGACAGTGTGGTTCTTCCACGTACCTAGACTATATCGGAAGGCCCATTTCAAATGGTTTCACATTAGACAAATATACTATGGATTTGAGCTCCCACATACCTAGCATATATCAGGAGACCTCCTAGAATTATGAGACTTACTGAGTAAAACTTTTGGTCGTCTTGTTGTTATAGTACAGTGAGAACAACACTCGGGGATATCACTCTTTAGTACCTCGATAGTCAGATAGTACGGATAAGGTCATGGTCAAGTCTCCTTAGTTATTTCCCTGAGATATTGGGCCGAGTAATATTGTTGGACCTCGCATGTAAATAAGAGAGCTATAACACCTGACACTCCCTTGTATGTGAGGACCTCTGCCTAAGTCAATTAGGAATTTCTACTTTGCAGGGATACTTGGCCAACATGGCACCACAAAAGGGAACTTATACACCAAATAAGTCTTCAGAAAGTATTACTTGGACTCTTGATGAAGGTGAAGAAATGTGCAGGGACATAAATGATTTAAAAAAGAAGGCAATAACAAAATATGAACTACAAGGGATGATGGATTCAACTGAAGATAAGATGGAAGCGATAATGGATACTAAGATGAATGGTTTAAAAGGGGATATCATGGAAGGATTGAAAAAGTTGCTAATAGAGAGGCAACCTAAAAGTGACAATGTATCCCATGAAATTCATGATGAGGACACAAGGAAGATGAATCAAGACTGGAGAAACTCCAACTTTGGGTTGAATACCAACCACTTTATTGAGATCAATATGAGGAAGTTTGATGTCAAGGATCCAATCACATGGATACTTCAGATGGAGCAGTTCTTTGATCTACATGATATGCCACACACACAAAAGGTATGAATTGTGTCTTTATATTTACAACCCAATCAGTTTGTGTGGTATCTATGGCTTTGTTCTCACAAATCACTTGTCACTTGGATAATTTTCACGGAAGAATTGATAGCACACTATGAGGATACATGGAGAAATACCTTCTTCAACCAAATGATAAATCTCAAGCAAAAGGGTTCAGTTGTGGAGCACATTGAGAACTTCCAAAGATTGAATGTAAAGGTAACACATATTCCATATGAGCATCTGATTGATGTATTTATAGGAACTTTAAATGATAAAATTCAACATGAGGTTCACCTTTGGGAACCCAAATCATTGGAGAATGCATTCAAGGTGGCGAGAAATGTTGAAAGTAAAAATATGGCTATGGCTGCTAGAACGACCACTCCTAACATCTATCGAGAGAATAATGTCCCTTCTTATAAACCACCTCAATCTACAAGGTTGACACCTCAACAATTGGAGGAAAGAAAAGAAAAAGGCTTATGCTTTAATTGTGACAACAAGTTTAGTATGGGACATAAGTGTGGTGAGAAGAAATTATTATACATAGATTGTGAAGAGGAAGAAGAACACGAAAAAGAACAAGAACCATCTCAAGATGAAAACGTAGAATTTATTTCTTCTGAAGAGTTGACTCCCACCATATCATGTGATGCATTGGTTGGAATTAGAACTCCTCAAACCCTCAAGATTTAAGGATATATCAAAAGGAAAAAGGTAATAATCCTAATTGACTCTGGTAGTACTCATAATTTCATTCACTATAAATTATCCAAAGATCTCAATTGCTTTATATATCCAGCGCCATAGTTTCAGGTAATGATTGAAAATGGAGGAACTATCGATTTCTTAGGAAAATTCCATAAGATCAATCTTACTATGGGGGAATATGTAATGAATAGTCCAATGATTTCTATACCCATGGGTGGTGTTGATGTGGTACTAGGAGTCCAATGGTTACAATCATTAGGAACAATGGTTTTTAATTTTCAAGAACTTTTCATGAAATTTTCATTCTAAGGAAAGGAAATTGAGTTAAGGGGTATCAGAGGGAAACCTAGTAAGGTGATAAGCTCTAATGACATGAAAACATTATTGAAAAAGGAGCATCATGGTGTAATTGTAAAACTATGCTCACTAGAAGTTCAAACATCTAAGCCATCTATTCCCCTATATATCCAAGGTATTATTGATAATTATTCCAAATTATTTGAAGATATTCCCATAGGTATTCCACCCACTCACGATCATGATCATGATATTCACCTAATTCCTAGGAGTGTTCCTTCTAACATCAAACCTTACAGATACCCTTATTCCTAGAAGAGTGAAATTGAGTGTATGGTTGAAGAAATGTTAGAGTTTAGAATTATTAGACCTATCCAAAGTTCATACTTCGCACAGATGGTAATGGTACTCAACAAAGAGGGCTCATGGCGTATGTGTCCAGATTATAGATAACTCAACAAGATCACCATTAAAGATAAGTTTACCATTCCCGTCATTGATGAATTGTTATATGAACTACATGGATCAATCTACTTCACAAATTTGGATCTTTGTTCAGGGTATCATCAGATTAGAATGAAGGAAGAAAATATCCTAAAAACAACATTCAAAACTCATGAAGGCCATTATTAATTTTTGGTCATGCCTTTTGGCCTTACGAATGCACCTTCCACATTCCAAGGGTTGATGAATTACATTTTCAAGCCCTTCCTTCGAAAATTTGTTTTAGTATTTATTGATGATATAATAATCTATAGAAAGTATTGGGAGGATCATGTTCGACATGCTAATAAGGTGCTACAACTACTAAAAGAGAAACAACTATATTCCAAACCATACAAATGTTTCTTTGAGGTGAAAAAGGTAGAGTATTTGGGTCATATTGTATCTCATGAAGGTATCAAGGTAGACCCTAAAAAGATTAATTCCATGATGGACTAGCCAATTCCCAAAACATTGAAGAATCTTAGAAGATTTTTGGGTTTGACAGGTTACTACCGCAAGTTTGTTCGCAACTATGGAAGAATAATAACACCTTTAACAACATTAACTAAGAAGAATGAATTTTCATGGACTCTAGAGGAAACTCAAGATTTTGAACAACTTAAAGAGGCGATGTGAAAAGCTCTTGTCTTGACCACACCAGACTTCACAAAAACCCTTATTGTGGAATGTGATGCCTCAAGAAATGGCATTGGTGATGTTCTAATGCAAGAAGGAAGGCCCATTTCTTTTGAAAGTCGACCACTCAAGGGAAAGGACTTACACAAACCCATTTATGAGAAGGAAATGATGGAAATACTACATGCATTGAAGCAATGGTTCCTTTACCTAATAGGTATGCAATTCGAGGTCAAAACCGATCATGACAGTCTTAAATACTTCTAAGAACAAAGACTATCTTCAAAAGAACAACAAAAATGGGTGACCAAGATGTTGGGTTGTGATTTTGAAGTCATCTACAAAAAAGGGAAGCAAAATGTCATGGCAGATGCACTCTCAAGAAAGGATGAAGATGTTGAGGCCTTTCTCTGTGCCATCTCTACCATCCAATATGATTGGATAAAAAAAGCAAGGGATGAATGGAAGAATGAAGAAAAAGTGTGGACTCTCATTCAAAGGTTGCAACATGATTCTAGTGCATCAGATGCATTTACATGGAAAAATGATTCACTATGGTACAAAGATCGCTTATATTTATGTAATAAATCCCAACTCAAACAAAAGGTACTTTTGGAATTGCACACCTCTCTAGTAGGAGGGCACTCAGGATTCTTTAAGCATGAAACATGGAAAATTGGGTGTACTTGCGAAGATGCAGGCAAGTTCACCCAGTTTTCCATATTTCTGGTAGGAGGGCACTCAAGTACACCCATTTTTCCATGTTCAAACTATATTTCTAGAACTTAACGAGGAAGGAAAAATCATATTAGAGCCTGATGCTATCACTGACAAAAGAATTAGCTAGTTGAGGAATAGATCCATTTCAGAATATCTCATTAAGTGGAACAAGCTACCTGTTGAAGATTCCACTTGGGAAGATGAGTATTTTATATGGAAGAATCCATAATTACTCAAGCATTGTGGAAAACAATTTTCTGAAGGGGAGGGGCATGTTAATCCCTAAATAGTGGCACATTACCCCTTAATTGGGGCATATTACATTAGTATTGTTATTTTATTTATGTTGGCGTGGGTCCATTAGTTGTAATTGTACTTCCTAGTCTCCTATATATACCAAGGAGACATTTTCATTTGGAATCATCTTGTATTTGTGAATTTATGTGGTGTATAAGGAGGTTTCCCCCTCAAAGAGGCTTATCATATGAATTTATCTATTTTTCAAGGCGTGGAGTACTTATTCTGATGTTTTTATGCTATTTGGATATTTGTTTCCTAACAATTAAAGATGAGTTTCCTATTCTTGTCATTGATGAATTATTAGATGAATTTCAAGGAGAAATTGTATTTACTAAGTTGTATCCCCATTATGGATATTGTAAGGTCTCCCATGACACCCATCGAGCGCACACACTCCTTAGGTTATGTTGATTAAGGTTGGTTGTCATTGATGTCAACCCTTGAAGAAAGCCCTGTAGCACAAAGGTTTGGGTAATGGACCCAATATTGTTTGATTTAAATATGACTCATTATTGTTTTTTCATGGTTGACAAGAAGTAAATATGGATGAACTCCAAAGTGGTCCCCTTATGGTGAAAGCCCTCACGAGAAGACTCTTTGTGGAGTAAGAGAACCCATGCTTAATTGTGGAATAATGAG
>SNQJ01S0284766.1:0-11028 GCA_010110895.2 Picea sitchensis | reverse complement strand
AGATAAAAAATTGATATGGCCACCACTACCCTTCTTCTTGGGATCCTATTGTTTCAAATAAATCAAGGAGGCACAAGCTGAGGATGACACTTTAATGACATTCCATTTTGGGGAAGAAATATTCCACATGCATGATCCCCTTAAGGTTGTCAACATACATTGTCAGACCTACAAGTATAGGCGGTCCTATGAATCTAAAACTTGTGTAGAGAAAGAAATTCATAAGAGGGCAACAAACTATGTAAAATTCATATACAAGATGAGAGGTATCTCACAACGGAGAGAAACTTTACAATAGCAAGAAGCAACTAGAGTAACAATAGATAAATAAAAATTAGAAAACGAAGATGAGGCTCTCAGAAATCCACAAGCAACAATAGCAGTAGAAACAGAGAGGAAGAGGAAATAAGAGGAGGAACAAGAACAAATAAGACTCCAAAAGGAGAAATAATAAAATCTCAAACAAAAGGAAGAATAAATGAGTAAAAAGGAAGAAGAGAAAAAGAAAGCTCAAGAGGAAGCCCAAAGAACTGCTCCAATGGATAATAGTAACCTTGAGACCTCTTCTAGCAAACCCATGATTGGAGGTGATTTCCCTCTGTGGAAACTAGGACTGGGAGAATTTACACCCAAGGTTAGAAGAGTGGAAAATATTGATTCTTTCAATTTGATAAGGATCAGGGTAAAATTGTAAAGAAAACAATAAGGAAAATTCTCATTGTTGGTGCCCCCGTACTCACATACACCATTGAGATGCCCATAATAGAAAATATTCATGGAGACCCCTAGCCATAACTTTAAAGGGAGTGACATTCACCCAAGATTATGAGCATAACCTCATAGTCATGTCTAATGAAATTGAAGAATTTAAACCCAAAGTAAGCATCTTGGAAGAAGAAGTGAGATATCACAAGGGACATATGGATATCATTCTCAAATTTAGAGAACCAGCCAATGAAGCACAAGAAAAGATAAATGAATGATGAAATATATTTACACTGGCCTCAAAGATTTCTAGTATTTGTCCACATAACTATTGGAAATGGTAGAGAAAGTCAAGATTAAAAATATAGAACTAGAAGGAGTCTCTCTAAGCATGGACAATTTGAAGAAATGGCTAGAGGAAAATCCGAACGCACTATAGGATCTTCCCAAAATGATCGAGAAGGAAAACGAGTTGAACTATGAATCCCTCTAAAAATACCAAAAAAGAGGAAAGGAACTTGAAAATGACATCTTTAATTTGATAGGCCATTGCAAATGCATCCATGCAGTAATAAAGAGGTTGACAAACATATGCATATTACCTAAGGTAGGAGATTTGAGGTATCCAAGAGAAACTAAAGAAGTTGTTGCAGATATGGAATCCAAGATATACTCAAGAAAACTATCCATGGGAATGGATCAAAGGTTTACCCAAGCTATGTTGAAGGAATACACTGCCAACCCATCTAAGGAGAATATTTTGCTCAGAACATTATTGGTAACCTAAAAAAATGACAAGGAACCTATGTCCCAAGATGCAACTATGTATGAGGTTACATTATAAGACTATCATGAAGTATGTCTTGCCTACTTCAAAGACAAATATGTGGGATGTGTATGACATATTCTTTTTCTTTTTAGGTTGAAATGTATAATGTACAAAGTAGAAATAGAAAAACTAGTTAATCCCAAGAATCGTAACTACCTATGAGAAGCCAAGAAGTCACAATAAATAGTTGCAAATTATTGGGTATATACTCCCAAGAGAAACATATGAAAAGGGCTCTCACTTTTTATAATTTTTGGTACTACTTCTAATATTTTAATGAGACGAATTCCTTGGGGCCATTTTGGAGGAAAAACAATATGATGTATGTCATCTGTATGCTGTGAACTTATTTCATTTTATGTGTTGTCATCTTAGTTGTTGTAAGGTTATGTTGTTCATTTGATAGACTATTCTCTTATGAATGTTATAACTTTGCTTTCCATTTATTTTCCAAATTTTTTGTTCTGAGATGATAAATGGATGGTGTTGAGTGATTTTGTTGTTTTAGACAAATCTACGCACATGTTTTATTCATGCCTTACTAGTATCTTCTTTCTTTTAACACCTAACTATTTTGGGGTGAAAGCATGGACATGTAGTTTCATTGTCTGTTTATTTTAGTTATTTTCCTCCTAGCTAGGAAAGGTTATAATAGATTTACTTTCAACATTTTAGACTTAACACATATTGCACTATACATTTTTCATTTCAATCACCCCATACACATTCACACCCAACAATGGCAGCATAGCTAGAATCTGGATGGGTTTTATACACCAAATGAGGCGAAGTCTAATTGGGACTTCACACAAGGGATCACCCTTGTCCGTTGAAGGGAATTTTTCCAGCATCAACACTTTCTCATGGAGAAAAATCGGGAAAACTTCAATAAGATAGTTATATAGATATTATCGAGGACATAAAATGTCGACTAGAAATTTTGTCTAGATTTGTGATCTTGGGTCCTTTTTCCTCCATTGAAAAATTCACAAATCACCAAAAGGCCTCTCAGAATAATGGATTTTGGATTTTTCTTCATCTCCACTCCAAACCATTTGTAATTTATCCAAATGCTCCACATGGTTTCTTCATGTCCACTTCGATTCCTTATTGTCTAGATTTCATACTAAACTAACCTTTTGTCAGTGAGTACCCCTAGGTTCATTGAAAAACACTAATTTCCATTTTCTATAATTTTGGAGCTGAATCAACAAACGACCCTCACTAACACTTTTATAGCCCTCTCATCATGGACTTACTCTTAAATTTTCACTTGATTTTGAGCTTGTCTTCTCTTGTTATGGCCAAAATAAGATTTTGTCTCTAGACGTCTTTTATATTTAAACACAATTTTATTTTGTTGATGTGGCATGACACATGGACAATGATGTGGTAATGGGGTCTTATGTGTCTCAAAACCTATGTTTTCCATGCCATATCCCTTGCCTCATTACCTACCATGTCAGATATCTATGGCCCCCTTTGACATTTTTCCACTTTACTTTATATACTTTATTATTATTAATTTATTGTGGGCCACTCATACCTATTTTCCCTTTATCCTTCTCTTGGCATGATCTCGATTGTGGATGTGATAAGTGTAACCTCCCCAGTTTTAATCCCTGAAAATTATAATGTAATTTTATAAATGTGATTTAGGCTGGAGAGCTGATGTGTTGGGGTGAAGAACCTGTATTGGTTTAATGTGGCTAGAGGCTGGATGGTATATTATGTGCATTATGTTGGTTGTGGAGCCTGATTATCTTCCTAATTCATAGGTCTTTTTTTTTCACCTATGTTTGTACCCCATGAAGACTGGACACCCCTCCACGCGGGGGGTTGCAGGGGGGGCTTGTCCCCCTGCGGGGTCTGGGGGCCAGCAGGGGTTCGGGGGAGAAACCCCCGAAGGAAAAATTGCCTTGTAAATGTATATTGTAATTTCATAGTCAATCTTGACTGTTCATCATTAAGGCACAGATCTGACGGTAGAGATTATGTTAGGGTTTTTTTCCCTAGAAGGAAACCCTCTTTTATGAGGTAATTGTATTGTGGCTGTGTATTATTGCGAATATTGTATTTTGAGAGAGAAGACCCTGAGATAAAGAAGAGGAAGTTACAATAGGTGTGTTGTAGGTTGTATCCCTTCATTTTGCTGGATAATAAAAAGGAAGGACCTGGCAATTTCGCTAGTGGACGTAGCCCCCACTGGGTGAACCATGTATATCTGTGTATCTTATGTGTTTTATTTCTGCATTTGTTTTATTTTATTTTATTGCTCCACAATCCTTTTTTCTAACACATTAAATAATTAATAAAAATAGTAATTGATGGATGCGATACAAAATGGATGAAGAATGATGGGGGGCTATGATTCCAAAAGAGAGAGGGGGTCCAAGGGGGGAATTATTCATGGGTATTAATCCAACCCACATTCCTGAAATTATTCTCATTGTGTATAAACTTATAAATTGTTGTTCAATGTTTGCAACGAAAACAATTTAACTCATGTAATAGGGTGGATGTGATAGGTCACATCCCATAGTTATTAGGGAGCATGGGTTGAGGTACACTCATATTTATGAAGAGTGAGAATCAAGCAAGCAAGGGAAAAAGAAGGGAAATTCATATGGAAAATAGAGACAAGTTTTACATGCAGTTTTTGGACAGTGAGAGAGGAGTAGAGTGATGGAAATAGTACCAACTGTGTTATCCTTGAAGGCATCCATTGTTTGGCTATGTTTTATGTTGATAAAGAGGCCCGCGTGCCTGTAAATTGGGTTGTAATCCCGTAAAGAATTTTTCTGTTGAGGAAATGGCTCAAGAGGCTTGTGAATGCTATTGTGAGCACTCTTCTATTAGTTGCGATGATTCTTGGTCAACTAGGTGCACTAAATACCTAGAGGGCAGTGGGAATGCCCAAGGGACTGTGTGCAGTGAAGGGGGATCCCATTCCTTGGGTTGTGGGAGAATAGAGTGGAACTTGGGTTTTGGGGCTGATGTGTGTGGAAAATGGAAAACTAATAGGGCTAAATCTCCTTGTGGACTCATAGCCTCAGCTCGAGGGTGGCTTTCTATTGAAACAAATGATCATCAATTCCTATGGCTCGAAGGTTCATCCTTCCACTACTTCTTGGTGAAATGAAATTCGACAGAGGTATGTTGGTTGGTCGACACAATTCTGTCGACACTCCAACGAAACATGGTTACCAGTTTTTTCAGTGTATATTGGTCGGATAATCCGTCAATCATATTTCCTTCGGATATCCGACATCCCTAATGACCAAAACCTCATTGAAATCGACCATTATTTCCAACACATATGCGCCAGACGTTTGATGTAACTACACGTCAAATATCTGACTGAGAAATAAGATATTCGACGTAGGTTTGTCGGAATGTGCGTTGGATATCCGATGAACATGTATGTCGAATATCCAAAAACCAAATAACATATCCAACGGCGGTGCCATACCTCTGACAGATATTTCTGCCAGACAGTTCATCGGATAGCCGACGAAAAAGTACATTGAATATCCGACAGTCAAACAACATATCCGACAAAGGTGCCATACCTCCGACGGCTATGTCTATCAGACAATTTGTTGGATATCTGACGAAACTATATATATTAAGAAAAAATAATGATATTAATGGCCCATAACTTTTGTGTGCCTATTGACTAGTGCCAATGAGAGAACATTTTTATAGCTTATTATATTGATTTTGATCTTTATTCTAACCAGTAGATATAGACAGAATAACCAACCACATGACAAGGAGAATCCTTAGGAACTGTTGGCCCTCGACCAAGTTTTGGAGAACCTTGGTCGTGTTTGACCATTTTTGGGACTTCGATAGGCTGGTTGAAGATGGAGCACCCAGGTGAAGCATATATCGTAGGATCTTTCCCCCTTTTACGAGATTTTTGGGATTTAGGGTTTATGTAATGGGTATGGGATGTCGACCCATGGGTCTTACCCATGTTTAGGCCCCTTTTGTAATGTATAAATACGTATCTAGGCAATGTATGAAGTAGATATAAGTGGGATTTGTGCAAGATATGTAAGCCAGAGTGCTAAGTGAAAATAGTTGCGAAGGCTTTGTGCATACTGTATGTTGAGACTTGCAGAGCTAAGTGCAAGTGATTTGTAGTGCTTTGTGCACAGACTGTGTAAGGCTCTGTTCTTGGAACGAACTCGGGGAAGGAGGATCTAGAGAGGTGCACACAGATCTCCTTTCCTATGCGGAGTTGGCGTTGTGTCTTGGTGCATGTAAGAATATTGGAAGAAACTAATAAGAAGAGAAGAAGATTGGTGGACGTATCCCCACACTGGGGTGAACCACGTATATCCTGTGTCGATGTGATTTGTGCTATGGTGTTCATGTTGTTTATGTACTTAATTGATTAATCTATATGTATGATAGATCCGGTTGATGCTTAGTGCTTTATGATGTGAATGAATGTTAGATCTAATTTAATGCTATGTGTTGAATGATTAGATAGGCTTGGATCTTGGTTGTCACTACGTTGATATGTAATTAGGGTTTTAACCTGTGATGTGAATAAAGAAGTTAGAGACTAATGAATATTATTGGCTAAGTGCTCTTTTAAGTATTGTGATCACATATCTATGTTCTAGCTAGGTTGTAGACACTTGAGTACTGCAACCCCCCTGCCTCTACCTCGGGTGAGACTTCATCTGCTTTGCAGGTGTTTACGAAAGGGCCGATAGTTAGGGATTTGTTGGTGCGTTGTTGAAGCGTTGAACCTTTGGTCTTCCCCTGTGCTAACAAATGGTTCTGTTGCCGGAACCTGAAATTGTGATTGCTGGGAACTGAAGAAAAGAGAAATCTCTGTGTGTAGATCTACTGCTGTGGTGCACAATATTCTGCTTGTGCTAAGAAGGGAATCGGATCTGAAGAAAAGAGGTAAGATCTTAAAGCTTTGTGCTCTAATAAAGGTAAGATAAGTAGAATTTTTTGTTTCGAAAGAATGGATCTAAGTATGTTTGATATATTTTGTCCTAGTCTAAAAACTAGGGCACAACTAGAAGAGAGAAGACTTGATATGAATAGATTTGATAGAAATAATGAAAGATATGTTATTCCTATGCATAGAAATATTTTTTGGACTAACAAGTGGATGCAGGATCTTAGAAAGAATTGTTTGCAGGTTCATCATTGTGATCCCAGTGCGCAGTACAAGAAAGGTTGGGGATCGTTTAAGAGAAAGAGATGATTGACTCTTTGTTATAATTGCAGAAGACTGGGACATCTTGCTAAGGAATTCCCTGGTAGAGGTCCTATTTTTCTTTGTTGTAAAGCTATTGGACATGAAATTTTGGACTTCCCTAGAATGATTGCTAAAGTTGAAAAGATGAATATGAGACAAGAAAACCATGAAGAAGGTCAAGAGACTAAGGATATGCTAGAACACCCGAAGGAATAAGAGACTATATTATTGCAGATGAAAGAAACCCTGAATGCTCATAGAGACATTCGTTTACTAGAGATCTTAAAAGAGAAGGAGTGCATAGAAATAAGAATAGGAGACTTCAACATAGACTGTGTTCTGGATGAGGAAACACAGGTGAATAACATGACATAAAGTACTTGGGAAATTTTGGGAAAGCCTACTATGATTCCTTCATTGGGAAGAATAGGATTGTTTAAAGGAAAGATGATAACCCTATGTGGAAGACTTACTCATGTACCTATGGTTGCTCATGGAGCATTGACAGAAGAAGAATTCGAGGTTGTTAAGTTTGTTGAGAACAACACTCCTTTTGCACTTTTGTTAGGAAGGACCTGGATTGAGAAAGATCAGATCTGAAGGAAAGAAGAAGAGGAAGCTATAGAACAGAAAACAGAAGAATTAAGGGATTTCATGGCTAGGAGAATAACATGCTTAATAGAAGATCAGGAGGCCAAGTTGAAGCAACTAAGGGCTAGAGAACTAGATGTCGAGGATGAAAGAATGCAAGAAGGCTTAAAGAACCTATCCATGCAGGAGAGAAGATCACCTACCACAGAAATAATAAGAGAAGAAGTATTACCCTCGAACCCTGTGAAAGACCCTCAACAGTGCGAAGTTACTATGCTAAGAGAAGATAAGAATAAAAATGGAAAGAGGGATCCAGTGACTCAGATCACAAGAAAGAAGGCAAGAAAGCTCAACAAAAAGAAAGCAAAGATAGAAAAATTGCATGAGGTTACAGTGAATAATTTGCAGGAAGCAAGCTTGTAGAACTTGAACCTCACCGGAATAACAGAACAACGCACACTGGTACTTCACCACGACAAATCTATATGATCGTTGGAGGCATCCTGACTATTAGAATGACGCTCCAGAATGGCTAGAAATGCAGTTATTGACGGAAAGATCACCATTGGACCATTGGGACCACACCAAAATGGATGGAATCATATTGATTGAGGCATTCCCGCCCGTTGGAGGAGTCCGTTACGACGTTGTTTACTTAATCCGTCAAATGCCTCACCGGGGACACTTTTGCAAATTGTGATTATCAGAGATAACAAAGAACTGATTACCACTGCACTATGATTTTGAGACATCGCCAGCCGTTTTACTTACCTTGAGTGTCCAGTCGCCTACACGAGACGTTTGATCACGAGTGTGCATGTCTGGAGACCTTAGCGCAGTAGAGAAGTTCGTAGAATAAATCTTGATCGACCTTATGGATGAGAAGGTCATGTACACAGGAGTACAGGCCTCATCGACAGGAGGATTGCAAGAATCCCCTTCTACTGCATGGAGATACAATCGGTCTGGGCCATCCCGAACCGCGACGGAGAAAATAAGCAACCACCATGACGACCTGGCGAACGCAAATCTCATCCCGTCGGTCTTTCCCAACTACATCCCACCTCTGGCTGGTGCAGTTAGTTGTGACAACGTTCCAAGATATTTCAAGTACACCCTCATTACCGCGTACCTCCTGAAGGGGATACGCATAGTTGTACCGCAACTAGGACTGATCCGTGATCTTAAAATCAACAATTTTAACCTAGGAGATAGGAAGAATTATGCGCTGCTCGCACCGCATAAGTACTTGACAAAGACAACAGGGAAGAAGCCGAAGATAGTCCCCCAGCCATGGACTAAGGAGATCATGAGTTCCACCATCCTCAACGTCATGAAGCTACCCCACTTCGACAGACATCAGAAGGTTAACGCGTGCGTTAAAATCCTTCTGTCGTGCTACCATGGAGGTTATCTATGGTTAGACAGGAGTGTGATTGTGGATCCAACGCTAATCCACATGATCACTGGATTAAGGATGCAGGGACCAGACCCTAAAAAAATCTACCTAGGGAAGGCTGCAGATCGTGCCCTAGCGCAACGAATAAAAGACACCTACGACGATGTGGAGAAGGGGAAGCGGGGATACAAGGTAGCCTCCATCCAAGATGGCACAATGCACCTATCTTTCCAGTTGATCGCTGGTAAGATCGTCAGTAAGAACAAACCAATGCAATTCATGGGGTTCATCATCGACCTCACAGGAAAATGCGTTGAAGGGATGCAGATGAACTGGGCGAGCTGCCTCGTCAACTAGTTGGAGCAAGATTGTCGCGAAGCACATGACTAGGGCTATGAGTTTCACTTCAGCTGGTTGTTGATTCTCATTGCCTTTGTCACTTGGGAGATGCTAGAGGGAGAGACCTTCCCTGATGTTGAGCCATCTGAACCCCTGGAGGCGAGGTTCACTACCATGTGGTATTCGAGCGACATGGCGAAGCAATGGCAGTCAAATGTGGTGTTCCACACCTATTACTTGTAGCTGAAGAGGGCCATTGAATCATTCCCTCGCATGGCGCCAAATACACTCCATAGGTTCAGACCATTTGCGAAGTTCCGCACAAACATGCACTTCATATATATCACTGCATGTAGGGATGAAAACAAGGAAGAGCTGCAATCTTATTACAAACTGACGGAGGAATATATGGAGGAAATAACCAAGGAATGGCCTGCATAATTCCTTGTACCAATCGAACGGATAGAGCTCTCCGACCCTGACCTCATCGGAAGTCCTGTGGTCACCCGAGAAGAATATGATGGACCAAGAAATGCTAAGAAGACGAAGAAGAAGGAAGAGGTGAAGGAAATAAACAACACATCAAAGAAAACTGTAGCTGACTCACCTAGAGGAGGAGGAGGTGATGAAGTAAACCAAGAGGAGGAAGGGGAAGAAGACAGCAAGATAAGTGTGAAGTGACACCACCTAAGGATCCCCTTACAAAGGTTGAGACATCAAAGAAAAGAAAGGTTTCTCTGAAGAAACCCTCAGCGCGGAAGAAGTCACGAGCCAATAAGCCCCAGATACAGACCGTGCTCACAGTGGATGATATTGACCTCATCATCACAGCTGTAGCAGACACTTCATAGGATATATTGCAATGGAACGAAGCAAAGCAGGAAACAATGTATGGCAGGATCGAGGCAGAGATGAAAGGGGTACAACACGCCATATATTCAATCCACACAATGTCTACAATGCCATCTTCATCAGAAGGTATAGAAGTGGGAGATGAGCCTTCCCAACTACGCAGATTAAAAGATGTGAAAGAGGCTTGCCTTCGAAAAGTACAGGAAGAAAACGAACAGGCCACAAAGGCCTTGAAACAAACAAAAGAGGAAGGCTTAAAGCAAATTTGGGTTGTGCAGCAAGAAAAATATGATCTCCGCGTGAAGTTTGAGGAGGAAAGAGAGCAGATCCATAGAGAAAAAGACCAACTTCTTGCAGAGCAGATTGCGGTCAAGGAGGCAGTGGCTAGAGCACTTTTCTCTATGATGGGCTTGGCCGAAATGGAAGAGGAGACAACTGAGAGCCAAGTGGGGAAGCTTGCTAAATCCATTCAACAACTTCAAGTGAGAGTAGCAGAACTAGAACTACAAGCAGTGTCGAGTACTCCGCAGGAAGAAAGAGATCAAAGGGAAGAAACTGCTGTTACACATTATTTTCGTCATCCCTATGACTGTTAATGATGTAAACCTATCTGTTTCCTTTAGAGGGGTCAGTGGCCAGAGTTCCTGAAGAGAGAAGGGAGAAGAACTTTTCCTGGGAGAAGAACTTTTCCTGCATTTTCCTGTGTAAAAACCTTATAAAAAAGGAAGTTCGCAGGTTGCCTATGTATTAGGGTGCAAAAATGCCTGATTCTCGCAGGCTACATCATAGCTAGGGTGCGAACAGTTCGCAGGCTACTCTATAGGCAGGGTGCGAGAATGCTTACACGTGGGAAAAACGAGCGTTTTCTCGAATCTTCTAGAAGGAGAAACTTCCATGGTGAGGTGGCATCCAAATGGTTTGCATCTTACTCGCTTTAATGATTTAGTGGGATCATCCTAACCTCCTCACCTTATCCTATTCAACTTATAAAAGGAGAGGAGCTCTCATGGAGAAGGGGTTCTTGAGCTTGTTAGCTTTGGTTGGCTTGGAATTATTAGCTTGGTTGGAGTGGCTTTGAGA